>CM069170.1:16158884-16198884 GCA_035221665.1 Okamejei kenojei
GTATACTTGGGGGGGTGGCGAAAAAGTTTGACGAAAAGTTCATTTAGTAGTGCGGAGTGAGCGAGTGCTTCTGTCGGTGAATTTCTTAGCAACGGGAGCCTGATGCCAGTAGAACTTCATGCACAACAGAAGCCTGTTGGCTGTAGGCCTTCCTTGACATTGGCTAGGCCATCCCTAGCACCAGGGAGCCTGGACTCCAGTAGGCATTTACTTGACAGGCTTCGAGAGGTTCCATAACTTAGGCCTAATCCCAGAGGTTAGGCCGGGCCTGTTAAATTGCCTTGAGGACCTTACAAAACACGGGCTCTGCGGTCCAGAAAATAATAGGCCAAAAGCCCACAGTGGGAGGGGGGTAGTTAGAGACGGAGGGGGCAGAATGGGAGGGCAAGGGGTAGAGTGGGAGAGAGGGGGGTTCGAGTAGGAAGAGGGGGTGGGGAGCAAGAAGATGGAGAGGGGGTGGGGTGTTAGAGGGAGGGGGGATATAGTGGGGGGGGAAGGGTTGTTTTAAAGAGGTTTTGAGTGTGGGTTTTAGATCAGGGGGGTCATACTTCGTTCCCACAACTTTTCCCAATCTCCCTCCTCCAGGACATAGAGAGTGAGAGGGAATTTACTCCGCTTTTTGTAATGTTTTTTGTACGCTATCATTTCTCTCCTTCTCTCACTCTTTTACCACCCCTCTCCCCTTTCTCTTCTCTCCCTCCCTTTCTCCCTCCCTCCCTCTCTCAGGGGGTGAGATGAGGGGAGGAGAGAGAGGGGGAGGAGAAGGAGTTGAGAGGGGAATAGGGATGAAAGGGAGAGAGAAAGAGTGGGTGGTGAAAATCATGCTTTATTTTTGCTTTCATCATAGAAACATTAGAAAGTGAGGGCAGGAGTAGGCATTCAGCCCTTCGAGCCTGACTCTCCACCCATTCAATTTGATCTGGCTGTTCATCCAAACTCAGTATCCTGTATCCCTTTTCTTCCATTCCCCTGATCCCTTTAGCCACAAGGGCCACATTACTCTCTCTTAAGTATGCCATTGATATGGCCTCAACTTCCCCCTGTGGCAGAGAATTCACAGATTCACCACTCTCTGTGTGAAAAATGCGTTTTTCTCATCTCGGTCTTAAAAGGACCCCTTATCTTAAACTGTGACCCCGTCTCCTGGAGCTCGGGGAGGGGGTATTGACTTGTGGATCCCCCTCAATCTTCTAAATTTAAGCGAGTACAGCTGAGTCTATCCAGTATTTCGCATATGATGATCCTGCCATCCCCAGGAATCAGGTGAGTGAACATTCTCTGTACCTCTATGGCAAGAATGTCTTTTCCACGATTAGGAGACCAAACTGGCATGCAATACTCAGGTGTGCGTCTCACCATGGCCCATCGCACAACGCAGCAGAACTCCCTGCTCATTACTCAATCCTGTTGCTGTGATTTCATCTTCTAATTGCTGTTTTTTGGCTCAAAAAGTTTCACTGTTTAATAACAATTAGTTCAAGCATAAATACACAATAACTATATTCATGCGTAAGCACCCACAAAAATATTCTTGCGATAATGCTCTTTGGTTCCAGAGGTTTTGTACGTTGGTGTCAGGCCTGTTGTTTAGGAACAGGCCTGCGCTCCGGGCTTTGCCCAAAGTTTCTTCGCTTCCGGACCTGAGTTTCGTAGCGCTCACAACCTGTTTTATAGGCTCCGGGCCTGTGTTGTGGGCTTTCTGCCTAATTTCTGTGAACTTCCGACCTGTGTTACGTGAGCCCCAGACTTGCTCATTGGCCTCAGAGGCATTGTGTATAGGCTCCAGAATTGAGTCATAGGCCCCAGGCCTGTGTCATTTGCACCAGGTCTGTGTCATGGTGACAACTGGCAGGTATCATAAGCACCAGGCTGTGTCATAGGCTCCAGGCCTGTGTCTTAGGCATCAGCCTGGTGTTATATGCTCCTGCCTGTGTTTTAGGATCTGGGCTGTGTTGATAAGCTATGGGCCTATTGTAGGTAGGATCGGGGCCTAATTCTGGGCACCACAAAACTTAATTCTGGCCACATGACTGTATTATAGATTCTATGGCTGTCTGATTCACCACCTCCATCAGGCTATCAGCAACAGAGGACGTCTCCCCCTCCTCTCTTCCTTCCCCCCTCACTCTATCCCCACTCTCTCTCTCTCTACACCCCTATCTCTCCCCTTCGCTCTCTCTCACCTCTCTCTCCATCCTCCCTCTCTCACTCCCCCATCTTTCTCTCCCCTCTCTCTGCCCCTCTCCCCATCTCTCCCCCCTCTCTCCCCATCATCTCTCCCCCTCTCTCTCCCCCCCCCCTCTCTCCACCCACTCTCTCTCCTGTCACCCCTTTGCTTCACATTGAAATCTACCCCTACATCCATCCAGACAACTGAGACAAAAGCACACTGGTCACAGGAGTGGAAGGCAACCTCATCTCCATTACACAGCTACATCTCTTCTCCAGTTAAAAGCTGTCCAGGGTCTGAGCTCCCCAGAGGATCATGGGGTGAAGCTCAACAGACTTGGTACTGGGACTTTGAGAGTTCAATGATAGCATGTGGAGATTCTGACTCTGCTGAGCCAATAGACAAAATAGGGTACAGGAGTAGGCCATTCGGCCCTTCGAACCAGCACCAACATTCAACGTGATCACGGCTTATCATCCCCAAACAATACCCCGCTCCTGCCCTCTCCCCATATTCCCTGACTCCGCTATCTTTAAGAGCCCTATCTCGCTCTCTCTTGAAAGTATCCAGAGAACTTGCCTCCACTGATCCCCTCTCATTCTTCTAAACTACAGAGTATACAAGCCCAGCCACTCCATTCTCTCAGCATTTGACAGTCCCGCCATCCCGGGAATTAACCTTGTAAACCCTACACTGCACTCCCTCAATAGCAAGAATGTCCTTCCTCAAATTAGGGGACTAAAACTGCACACAATACTCCAGATGTGGTCTCACCTGGGCCCTGTACGACTGCAGAAGGACCACTTTGCTCCTGTACTCAACTCCTCTTGCTATATTAATCTTGTGAACGTTTGCAAACTATCAATATAGGAAGTCTTTGATTGTGTTAATAGTCTGTATGTTTATTTTAATTTTTTTGAAATAAAAGTATTTGAATAATTTAAAAAAATTGTGGTCATCCGCAGCACTGCAGGCCCGTCAAGTTTGTGGACAACACTCCCGCCGTGTGGTGATCCGCTGCACTGCAGGCCTGGCCAATTATATTTACGGGCCTGCAGTGCAGTGGATCACCACACGGTGGGAGTGTTGTCCACAAACCGGACGAGCCTGCAGTGCAGGGGATCACCACATGGTGGGAGTGTTGTCCACAGATTTGAAGGGCCTGCAGTGCAGTGTATCACCACATGGTGGGAGTGTTGTCCACAGATTGGCCGGCCTGCAGTGCAGCGTATCACCACATGGTGGGAGTGTTGTCCACGAGATTGTTAACGAAGAAAGAAGAAACTGCGGATGCTGGAGAATCGAGGGTTACACAAAAAGCTGCGAGAAATCAGCGGGTGCAGCAGCCTTCTAAGCGACGAAGGAGATAGGCGACGTTTCGGGTCGAGACCCTTCTTAGACTGGTCAGGGGATCAGGGAAACGAGAGAGATAGACGGTGATGTGGAGAGATAAAGAACAATGAATGAAAGATATGCGAAAAAGTATCGATGATAAAGGGAACAAGCCATTGTAAGCTGTTTGTGTTGTGTGAAAAATGAGAAGCTGGTGCGACTAGGGTGGGGGAGGGAGAGAGATAGAGATGAGGGGAATGCCAGGGCCCGAGGGCTGAGGGAGAGGTGGGAGAGGGAGGAGACAGCAGGGGTTAACAGAATTGAGAAAATTCATGTTAAGCCAAAGCCCAATCCACAGATTGGCCGCGTGCAGTGCAGCACGTATCACCACATGGGGGAGTGTTGACCACAGATTGGCCGGCCTGCAATGCAGCAGAATCACCACATGGTGGGAGGAGTGTTGTCCACAGATTGGCTGGCCTGCAGTGCAGCGATCACCACACGGTGGGAGTGTTTGACCACAACTGGAGCAACTATTAGAATAATTCAATGCACATTGGAAGTTGCTGTCTAAAATAGTAAGATTAAACGAGAAACTCACCTGTTCGAAGTTTTGATCGTTATTTTACGAGGAGTTACGATGAGGGATACGTGAAGAAGAGCCCGCATCACGCTGGTAACGGCATACTTCAAAGCAACGGCATGAAAAACACAGAACACCAAAGCCTGAGTAACATAGTAAGGCTCAATAAAAAGACTTAGATCACCATTTGATCATTTATTTTTACGAGGGTGGGAGTGGAGGGCACGTAATCCCTCATCGTAACTCCTCGTAAAATAACGATCAAACTTCGAACAGGTGGAGTGCTCGTTTAATCTTACTATTTTACTTCGGAGTCACGTGAGAATTTTTTTTTTTTTTTTTAGAAATTAGGTGCAGGAGTAGGCCATTCAGCCTTCGATGAACTACGTGAAGAGTTTTTAAAGCTTTCTGTGTTTTTTATGTCGTAGAATTAATCCGTACGGACAGTCCGGCTAAGTAAACACATACATGAGAAAGCAGACAAAAGTTAGATCTTTTCACAATTAAATTTTTTAATGGTTGAAAAACCATATAATTACCCTCCTTATATTTGAAGGGAAAAATGATTACAAGTGACAAAAGATGATCAGTGACTACAACACAACTGATTATAGCAATTAATAGCAAACAAAGCAGGTGATTATAGTAAAAAATGCTCCCAACACCACGTGTCCAAAAGCTTGTCATAAGTGTGAACAGGTTTGTTGTAGAACTTTGAAAAAGTTTCTTCTTTACTCCACCCTGCGATTTTTAAAATATGCTCGAGAGGTACGTCCCGCCCCTCGCCGCGGACGTAGCTGCCGCCCTGGTGGAGTGAGATTTGAAGACATCAGTGTCTACTCCCGCTAAAACCAACACCTGTTATTTCAACCATTTTGAGATAGTTTGAACTGAAGCTTTTGTGTGTGGCTTTTTGTGCGTAAGCAGCAATGTCTTTTCGTTCCTCGAAAAGTGTCCGTAACTTTATATATTGGTTCAAATGTCTAACCACACACAAAGCAGGCTCAATATGAAAAGCTTGAAAGGTTACCTTTGTTCCAGATCTCCCTGGTCTACTTTGTTTGATCAGATCGTAAACAATAGAATACAACGTTATCTGTAGTCACATGCATACAGTCTAAACGCAACATTTGTAAAGTTTGCACTCTCTTTGGGGGCTGAGACCAGTGACATTAACATGACCAAATTTCAATGTTAACCTATCCAATGTCAACCCTTCAATTGGCGTCCATTCTCTAAGTAGAGCAAGTACTATGCTCACATCCCAAATCTCTGTATATTCTAGGTTTTGGCGGATTCATGTGAAAAATTCCTTTCATGAATCGTGATATTAATGGATGCGACCCAATTGACTTCTCACCAATCATAAGTCCATAAATAGGACGACAAGGCACTGCGTGCAGTGTTAATGGCACTGTAACTTAAATGTTGCCCAAAGTGCAAATTTGGCAAGGAATTCCAAAACATGAGTAACATTCACAGAATCAATCAGAAATATTTGACTGTGTGCAAAATTCTTCCCATTTCTTAATATGTGTCATATATTGTTTCTGTGTGCTTGTCGCCATGATGCGCCAATAACTGTCAAAGTTTTGGTCCGACAATCCCAGTTCCTGTAGTGGTCTGGTCAAAACCTGCAGATTAACAAATTCATATATGCATATAATGGGTAACCTTCATTTGTTACTGGATTAGGTTCAAGATATCACTACAGTTAGGAATCTGCATATATGGTTCTTTAATCATATTTAGCATAACTGGGAACCAAGGTTGAGTTGGGCCAATTTGGCACTACCAACAATCCGGAAGCTGAATCTTGCTCTATTTTCTTCAAGCATCTCTGGATCAGTGCAAATGGTGGGAACAAGCATAAAAGAACATTTTTTCCCCAGTGTAATGAAAATGCATCTACTGCAACTGCGTCCGGATCGTGTTCCCAAAACACATAATGAGGCAAGTGATGATTAAGCCTGGATGCAAACAAATCAATTTCTGGCAACCCAAATCGTTCTAACAATATTCTTAAATATTGCTGGCTTAAACATCCATTCCGTATTATCTTTAAAAATCCTGGACCTTTCATCTGCTACCACATTGTCTTTACCTGGAGTATAGCTTACTGAAATCCATATCTGCCGACCAATACACCATTGCCATATCTCATTGACCAGACAATCACATGATACTGATCCAACTCTCCCCATTGTGATTAATGTAAACCACAGCTGTTTTATTGTGTAATTGTTATTAACACATGCAGACCTTGTTTAGCACAACAATATGCTTTAAGCCCATAAAAAGGCCCCCAATAACTCCAAATAGTTAATACCATACTCTTGAGAGAAACACTTGTTCTTCAGTTTTCCAATCTACCTCCACAACTGGAGGATAAATCTGTGGCCCCCCATCCGAGGTGCACTAGCATCTGTATGTAAAAACCATTTCAGGCTGTTTAATCATAATATTTATTAGCAGCTTGTGGGACATTTTCCTTTTTTAAACCCACCATTGTAAATTCCAATACAGCTTCTTTTGTTAATTACATAGGCCTGTCAAATGGCCTGCCCTTCTCTTTGAGAGCTTGTATCTTGTACCTTCGAAGATATCGATAAATGTAATGAACCAAATTCTACTGCAGGAAATGCTGCTAGCAGTTCACCAATGGTTGTCACCATTTCTCGGATGGAAGGATAAGGTTTTGAATGAGATAATGACAAGTTACCAAAATATCATCGACTTTATCTGTTGGTAAAGGTATTAAACATAGTCACTGAGTTAATTACAAACCCCAAAAGTAAATTGTTTTGTGCTGGCTGCAGCTGGGCTTAATTAGATGAATTAAGAACCTTAGCTTACCACAAAGCTTTAGTAACTGAAACTGAGTCCTCAGCTGACTCCTGATAATCACTAATGACCAGAATGTCATTGAGATAAAGCCATAATGTTATGTGCATTTTGTGCTCTAATTGGGCTAAACTGGTTTCAACAGTTTCGTAAAGAGTAAAAAGCTGAACTCAGTCCATTTGGCAAAGCTTAACTGCCATAATTGTCACAACCAATTAAAATTTATGTACCACCGAAACCTGATGCATAGGTACAGAATAATAGGCGTTTTTTCATCAATCTTAGCCATATAACAACCTGCTGAATTAATATTTTGCAGTATTCAATGTCTCCATTTGAACATGATTGTATTCTACAAACTTATTTAGACCTGTAAGGTCCAGAATACTTCTGCAAACCATCATCTGTAATGCCTTCTAACATTAAAGACAAATTTATGCTCGTGTTTCAAAATCTTTTCCATTACCTCTTTTCCAATAATTAGGCAATGTGAACATAAATCTCTGCTTTTTTCAATTGCAGAAAACACGAAAACATAAGCAGGTTTATTCTGTACAGGAGGATTAACCTCTTTTTTTTAAAAAAAGTAATAGTAGTTAATGAAACTGCTCGTAATATACTGATCAAAAATAATAGTAAGCCAGTCTTAATAAACTTTTGTAATCTCCTCTAACTGGAGATTAATCCGCAGTTTCTTTAAGCAGAGAACAAGTCTTTAATTCCTCTGCATATGAGCGTGGTGGTCTCCTTATCCCCTGAATTCGGGTAAGTATTTGGTTGTGCAATACAATAAAACTTCCTTGACATATTTCTGCCTCTATTTCCAATATCAAATCCCCTTCTGGGCGAAAAATACCTTTTCGTCCAAAGACGAAGGTTTCATGCAGCTAAAATATTTAGCTTTTTCATCCAATTTCAATAAGTTTGGCAGATTACTCCAAACAGATAACCAAGAGCTTAAACACCACTTGCTCGACACAGGTATGCAACCTTGGGTGAAAAATGGGCCAAATAGCCATTTATATTATACAAAATTTCATAGAAAGAATTGCACAATAGCGTCTTTTTATTTTATGTTTTCCTTTCATCTGCCCAAAAGCCATAATAGCAGCAGAATAATTTGTGAGGATTTTTAAACCTCACTATTTGACGCTTCTCATATTTGGAGTCATGGATGCCCATATTAACGGATAAACCGTAGGCTCTTCCAATGAGGCACAATTTCCTGTGCTGTGCAATTTTAATATTTCAATCATCACAGAATCATGAAGTTGGTGAGATACCATATATATATGTTGGCAGCTAGGATTTCTTCCAAGCCTCACCACTTCCTTCATATATAGCAAAACCTTTTGCTATTCCAGGCATCTTTGGCCTCTTTTAATATTTTTTCATTTTATTTTTATTTTTTTTGTGGTGTGCTTTCA
Source organism: Okamejei kenojei (assembly GCA_035221665.1). Taxonomy (NCBI): domain Eukaryota; kingdom Metazoa; phylum Chordata; class Chondrichthyes; order Rajiformes; family Rajidae; genus Okamejei; species Okamejei kenojei. The sequence continues at coordinate 16,167,241 of CM069170.1, forward strand.
AAATGCAAATCACCATCAACAGGGTCTGCCTTCTGCAGCCCTAAATCAATTGGGATTTCCTCCCATGAGACTTCTTCCGGCCCAAATCCTGGGTCCGGAGTTCCAACTTCCAATTAGGCCCATGGCCAATATTCAGAATAATTAAACCCTCAGGGCTATTCTTAGGAACCTTCAGGGTACTTTGACCCTAGTCTCATAATTATTTGGAGAACTTTCTCCATATGCTCCATAATCAGTTCCACATAGTTTACTTATCTGGAGGACTTTTTCAATGTCAGAGTCATCAGAACCACGGGCCTCTCAGATTTTTTTATTTTATTTTATTTTCCATTTTTCATATTCGGGAGCATTTCTCTCCGTGGTTATCATTTTGTAAACTAATTCGCTAACGGGGTATATCTACGGCCACCGGTATCGGAACCGGCTCCGCACTAGCTTTCCCGTATATTTATTTTTCACCCCAGGAAGCATTTAACCCCGCGAATATACGTTTACTTTATCATCTGTGCTTATCCAGCACTAAATATGACTCTGACCTGATTTAATATATTTCCTATACTGCTGGACCTACCCAGCGCCCGCTAAGAAATCCCAACTTTACTGTTCTTACCTGCGGGCCCGTTCCGACCGCTGCGAGGAGCTGCTCCTTACTGCAGCTCCTCCTTCCGCCGTTCAGCGTCGACGTCATGCCGTTACCAGCGTGAGGCGGGCTCTTCTTCACGTAGTCACTCACGTGACTCCGAAGTAAAATATTAGATTTAATTGTGCTCTTTACGCAAAATGGTTCTTTAGAATCTTATAATCTCTTTATTGTCATTGCACATGGTGCAAACGGAATTTAAAAAAGTCAATCCAATGGCGCGATTCACAAGAACAATCTTAAAAATATAAGGAAGGGTAAAAATATATACATGTAAAAAAACAATTCAGTTGAATGTGAGTGTTATTTCTTATTTTGCATTGTTAAGCTCACGTATGGCTATGGGGTAGAAGCTGTCTCTGAGTCTGTTCGCGCGCGAGGTTTGAAAGACCTGTACCGTCTGCCAGAGGGCAGCAGGTGGAACAGGTTGTGTCCAGGGTGGGAAGGGTCCTTCAGGATGTTGGCTGCCCTGCCAAGGCAACAGGAGCTGAAGATGTCTTTCAGGGAGGGCAGTGGGCAGCCAGTGATTTTTTGGGCGGTGTTGATGGCCCTTTGAAGGGCTCTCCTGTCCGCTGCAGAGCAGCTGGCATACCACGTGGTTATACAGTACGCCAGCACACTCTCGATAGAGCAGCGGTAGAAGGACACCAGCAGCTTCTCTTCCAGGTTGAGGATCCTCAGAATGTAGAGTCGCTGCTGGGCCTTCTTGACTACTGTGGTGGCGTTTGTGGTCCAGGGGAGATCCTCCGCAATTTGTGTGCCCAGGAATCTGAAGTCTGAGACCCTTTCCACACAGTCCCCATTGATGAATAGGGATCGGAGGGCTGCACTGTTCTTACAGAAGTCTATGATAATTTCCTTTGTTTTTGTGGTGTTTAGGACGAGGTTGCTGTCTGAACACCACGCTGCCAGTCTTTGTCTCATCTCCTCCTGAGATACGTCCAACCACAGTCGTGCCGTCCGCAAACCTGATGCTGGTGTTGGTGGAGTGGGCGGGGGCACAATCGTGGGTGTAGAGTGTGTAGAGGAGGGGGCTCCACACACAGCCCTGTGGGGAGCCGGTTGCCTGAGTGTGATGGGGGTGGAGAGGTGATCTGACGGTCTGGGGGCGGTTTGACAGAAAGTCCTTGATCCAAAGGGCAGATGGGTTGGGAAAGTCCTCAATCCATGAGTTTGGTGACCACTGCTGGGGATGATGGTATTGAAGGCCGAGCTAAAGTCAATGAAGAGCATCCTCACATAGCTCCCCTGGTGTTCGAGGTGGGTCAGTGCAGTGTGAAGAGCAGTGGCGAGGTCATCCTCAGTGGACCTATTTGCTCTGTAGGCAAACTAGTGTGGGTCAAAGGTAGACGGTAGGCTGGCTTTGATGTGCTGCTGAACCAGCCTCTCGAAACACTTCATGATGACTGGTGTGAGAGCGACCCGGTTCGGTAGTCGTTTAAGGCCGCTGATAACAGGCTTTTTTTGGTCGTGGGATGATTGTGGCAGACTTCAGGCACGGTGGGATGATGGGTTTGGACAGGGACAGGATGAAGGTTTTCGTGAAGACCTCGGAGAGATGGTCTGCGCATCCCTTCAGAACCCTTCCTGTCACGCCATCCGGCCCGGCAGCCTTCCTCGGGTTCGCCGCCCTGAGCACCCGCCTCACTTCATGCTCCTGCACAATGAGGGTGCAGTTGTTGTTGTTAGGGGCTGGTGGGAGAATGGTGACGAGCTCTTCTGGTTCTGCCTCAAAGCGAGCACAGAAGGAGTTCAGCTCCTCTGCCAGTGTGGCGTGGCCGTCGGCCGGCCGTTGTACTGTTCTGGGCTTGTAGTTAGTGACGTGCTGGATGCCCTGCCACACTCGCCGTGGACCGTTGTTGTTAAAAGTGGTCCTCTATCTCCCTCTATTAAAAGTGGTCCTATATCTTCCTCTTGTGGGCCGCTTTGGCATCCCTGATGCCTTTCTTCAGGCTGGCTCTAGCAGCGCTGTACAGGGCTCTGTCGCCAGACCTGAAGGTGGCGTTGCGGTCCTTGAGGAGAGTTTGGACCTCTTTTGTCATCCACGGCTTCCGGTTGGGGTTCACCCGGATGAGTGTGTCGACGGTGACGTTGTCAACACAGTTCTGGGTGTAAAAGAGTACAGTGGATGTGTACTCCTCCAAGTCCTGTTTTTCAAAAATGTCCCAGATAGAGATTGTCCCTTTCAAAGCAGTCCTGCAGCTGTGAGGAAGCTCCTTCAGGAGGCCAAGTTTTAACTGTCCTGGTGGGAGGGTTGAGCTTTTCTCCTGTGGGGAGTGTATGCTGGTGCTAAGTGAATGGATAGGTGATGCGACTGGCCTAAGTGTGGTAGTGGTGTGGCTCTAAAAGCCCCTTCTTGATGTTTGAGTAGGCCTTGTCTCATGTATTTTCTCCCCTGGTTTGCACATTTGATGTGTTGTTCAAACTTTGGGAGAACATGATTTTAAGTCTGCGTGATTGAGCAGTCCTTGGCGGACCGAGCTTGAAGGGTGAAATGCACGGTGTGCCAGAAGGCTGGAGCGGGCAAGGCCTTAGCACACAGCGGGCAGGTGAAGGGGCGCGCTGGCCAGTGTGGACTCGCAGGTGCTCCAGCAGCATGGTCAAGGTGGGTGACAGCCCTTACCACAGGACGGGCAGGGGAAGGGACGCGCACCGCTGTGGGTACGCCGGTGCTGCCACAGGCTGGTCATGCGGGTGAAACCCTTGCCACATACAACGCACACAAATGGTCTCTCTCTGCTGTGTATCTGCTAGTGCTCCCGCAGTCCCCATGCTCCCTTGTCACAGTGGGAGCAGCTGCTCGCCGACGTGTGGGCCCGCCGGTGCTGCCGCAAGCCCCCGCGAGCTGTCAAACGCCTCACCAACAGTACAGGGGCAGTCATAGGGCTGGCCACTGGGGTGCACGTGCTGGTGCGACAGGGCGTGCGAGGCATTGGCAAAGCGCTCTCACACACACCGGGCTGGTGATGGGACTGTCGCCAGCGAGCACCCGCTGGTGGGACCGCACCCTGGAGGAGTTGGCGAAGCCCTTGCCGCACTGGGTGCAGGTGTAGGGGCGCACACCGGTGTGGGAGCGCTGGTGGTCCAGCAGGTTTTCAGAGCGGAGAAGCCTTTGCCACACTGGGTGCAGGTATAGGGGCGCTCGCCGGATGTGGGTGCGCTGGTGCACCAGCAGGTTCCTGGATTGGTTGAAGCCCTTGCCACACTGGGCGCAGGTGTAGGGGCACTCGTCAGTGTGGGTGCGCTGGTGCATCAGCAGGTTGCTGGATTGGGCGAAGCCTTTGCCACACTGGGTTGCAGGCGTAGGGCGCTCACCGGTGTGCGTGCGCTGGTGCTTCAGCATGTTGTTGGAGCGGGTGAAGCCCTTGCCGCACTGGGTGCAGGGTGTAGGGAGCGCACGCCAGTGTGGGTGCGCTGGTGCACCATCAGGCTGCTGGATTGTGCGAAGCCCTTGCCACACTGGGCACAGGTGTAGGGGCGCTCGCCGGTGTGGGTGCGCTGGTGCTCCAGCAGGCCGCTGTACTGGGTGAAGCCCCTGCCGCAGTCGCTGCAGGTGAAGGGCCGCTCCCCGGTGTGCAACCGCCTGTGCACCTTCAGGTCTGTGGATGATTTGAATCCTTTTCCGCAGTTGGAGCAGGTGAAGGGCCGCTCACTGCTGTGCACCCGCTGGTGCACCCGCAGCCCCGACAACTGGGTAAAGCTCTTGCCGCATGTGGAGCAGCAATAGGGCTTCTCGCCCGTGTGCAGTTGCCGGTGGGTCTCCAGGACATTCGTCGTCTTGAAACTCTTGCCGCACACCGAGCAATTGAAGGGGCGTTCTCCTGTGTGCACTCGCCGGTGGGTCTCCAGCTCGCTCGGGCTCCGGCAGGCCTTGCCACACACGTCACACTCATAACGCTTCTCCTTGTGCCCCGTCATGTGGTCCTCCATCGAAGCTCAGCCCCTCGAAGCTCAGCCCGCACACCGAGGAAATGGGGGGCTCACCGGCACCCTGGCCGCACACAATGGCCTCTCACATCCCCGTCTCTCTGTCCATAGCAACGGCCCCTAAACGCTGCAGGAGGGGAACAGAGGGTCAACAATCTGGAAAACAGAACATTACTAGCACATATTGGGTGCGTTTATGGTGGAAACCATTATGTAATGGTTTTATATGGTGGGCCCCGTTACATAATTCTGCGCGGCACACTGCGCCGGTACAGTTGCTGCGTCACCACCAGAGACCCGGGGTCGATCCTGACTACGGGTGCTGTCTGTGCGGAGATTGTACGTTCTCTCCAAGACCTGCATGGATTTTTACTCTGGGTGTTCCGGTTTCCTCCAACATTTCAATGACGTTCAGGGTTGTAGATTAATCGGCCTCCACAAAATTGTTAAATTGTCCCTAATGTGCGTGGGATAGTGCTCGTGTACGGGGTGATCACTGGTCAGCGCGGACTCCGTGGGCCAAAAGACCTGTTGTTTCCGCGCTGCATCTCTAAACTAAACTAAACCAAAGAAGGGTGTTGACCCAAAACGCCACCCATTCCTTCTCAACACAGATGCTGCCTGACCCGCTGAGTTACTCCAGCACTTTGTCATAGTCATAGAATGATACAGCATTGGAAAGAGGCCCTTCGGCCCAACTCGTACCCGCCATCCGAGATCCCTCGGCTCCACACATTCCGCAAGGCTCAGAGTTGTACAGAGTCCTAGTGAGACTGCACCTGGAGTATTGCGTGCAGTTTTGGACCCCTCATTTGAGAAAGGACATTGTTGCTATTGAGGAAGAGCAGCGTAGGTTTACATGGTTAATTCCCGGGATGGCGGGACTGGCATATGCTGAGAGAATGGAATGGCTGGGCTTGTACTCTGGAATTTAGAAGGATGAGGGGATCTTATTGAAACATATAAGTTTATTAAGCGTTTGGACACGCTAGAGGCAGGAAACATGTTCCCGATGCTGTGGGAGTCCAGAACCAGGGGCCACAGTTTAAGAATAAGGGGCAAGCCATTTAGAACGGAGACGAGGAAACCTTTTCTCATGGAGAGTTGTGAGTGTGGAATTCTCTGCATCAGAGGGTGGTGGAGGCCGGTTCTCTGGATACATTCAAGAGAGAGCTCGATAGGGCTCTCAAATATCGTGGAGTCAAGGGATGTGGGGAGAAGGTAGGAACGGGGTACTGTTTCGGGATAATCAGCCATGATCACATTGAATGGCGGTGCTGGCTCAAAGGGCCGAATGGCTTACCCCAGCACCTATAGTCATTTGTCTATTGTTCCAGCGCCCCACCATTCAGTGAAGATCCTGCCCTGGCTTGACTTCCTAAATTGCAACACCCTCCCCACCCCTAAACAATGTGACCTCCTCCCTGTGGCTCCCTGCCCCTTACCCCTGCCTCTTTGCTCCCTCCCCCTTTTGCTCCCTCCCCCTCCCTCCCCACCCCCAAGCAGTGTGAACCCCCACCAGGCTCCCTACCCCTTCCTTGACCCACTTGATCGCTCTTCCTCCCCCCCCCCAGTTCCCTGCCCCCCCATTCATCCCCTTCGGCACCAAACCCACTCCCCCTTGAATCCCTCCCCCCTCCCTTTGCTCCCTGCTTCCCCCCCCCACTACTCACTTCACCCATTTTCCAACCCCCAGCCTCTCACCCCTCCCTCCCCGCAGGACTGTCTCCTCTCTCTCTCTCTGACCCTCTCCCCTTATTCCTGCCCCTCTCAGCCCCCACGGCTCAGATATCTCTGTCTCTCCTCGGAATTCTCTCTCTCCTCCGCCACTCTCTCTCTCTACCACTCTCCCTGCTCTCTCCACCCCTCTCTCTCACCGTCCACTGTCTCCTCTCTCTCTGACCCTCTCCCCTTATTCCTGCTCCTCTCAGCCCCCATCGCAGATATATCACTCTCTCCCTCCCTACTCTCTCCACCCCTCTCTCTCTACTCAATCCCTCTCTCTCTACTCAATCTCTCTCTCTCGCTCCCCACACTCTCTCTCCCTCCCCACACTCTCTCTCCCCCAACCCCTTCGCTCCCTTTCTCTCTCTCTCCCCCACTCTATCTCTTTCTCTCCCTCTATAATCTCTTTCTCTCCCTCTCTCTCTCTTTTTCTCTCTCTCTCTTTCCCTCTCTCTCTCTCTCTCTCTCTCTCTTTATTTCTCTTTATTTCTCTTTCTCTCTCTCTCTCTTTATTTCTCTTTCCCTCTCTCTCACCGTCCAGTGCGGGTCGGCTCCATCTTGGCCGAGACGTCATTTCCGGGCTGAGGCCGCCCCTCTGTCTGCGGGGCAACGGGCCGGGGCCGTGACGTCATGTCCGGGCTGAGGCCCCTGCGCCGCGCGGTCTCTCTCTCTCTGTCTCCGGGGCAGCGGGCGGGATGAGCCGTGAGTACCCGGGCCGGGCCGGGCCGGACGCGGTGAGAGGCTCCGGTGGATCAGGGCGGGCGGGGCGGGCGCGCTGTCTGGGGGGGGATTCGGTGCGCGGTGGGGGTCCAGGCCGCGGCCTCACTCGCACCCGGGAGACAGTGACCGGGCCTGGGGTCGGGGTTGGCGGAGCGCTCGGGGAGCCGGGCCTGCGCCGGGTCCCGCCGCCGCAACACGACCATCAATCCCGGGCTGGGGCTGATGTATCTCTATCTCTATCTCTCTACATCTACGGTCAAATAGTAAACGACTGCGGGATAATGCACACAGTTACCTCTCTATCTGTCTCTGTCTCTCCCTGTCTATCTCTCTCTCTCTCTCTCAGTCTCTCTCTCTATCTTTCTCCGTCTTGATAATTTGGTTCACTCCAACTGGTGATTGGGGATCAGTATTGATCTGAGGCTGGTCAGGGTTTAACTGGATAGGGTTTTACTGAATAGGGGTAGTTAGTCTCAGTACCAAATGACACAGGAACTCTTTTCTGGGTTCCCCTCTTGGGATTTAAGGGCTTTAAACTGGAGGGTATCTGGGGGGCTAGATTTGTGATTCCAAAAATGTAGTTCTCGTTTCTGGATATTTATTATCAGTGGGTAAGTGCCTAGTTCCACCCTACATGCATTTGTTGGTGTTTTCTTTGGGTACGGAGAATGTTCCCACAAAATTCCTCTGTTTTCCCTTCCTGCAGGGTTTAGGAGCCGTTGCTGTGGACAGAGATGTGAGCAGCCATTGAGGTGCCGGTGAGCCCCCCCCATCTGCTTGGTGTGCGGGCAGAGCTTTGAGGGGTTGAGCTTCGGTGGAGGACCACATGGCGGGGCACAACAAGGACTGCTCGGAGAGTGAAAAGAGTTTCAAGACGGCCAATGTCCTGGAGACCCACTGGCGGGTTCACACGGGCGAGAAGCCCTATGGCTGCTCCACCTGCGACAAGAGCTTTGCCGGGTTGTCGGGGCTGTGGCAGCACCGGCTGGTGCACAGCAGTGAGCGGCCCTTCACCTGCTTGGACTGCGGCAAAGGCTTCAAATCATCCAAGGACCTGAAGGTGCACAGGCGCCTGCACACTGGGGAGTCCTACACCTGCAGCGACTGTGGCCAGGGCTTCACCAAGTCCAGCAGCCTGCTGGAGCACCAGCGCACCCACACCGGCGTGCGTCCCTACACCTGTGCCCAGTGCGGCAAGGACTTCACCCACTCTGGCCACCTGCAGGAGCACCAGCGCACCCACACCGGCGAACGCCCCTTCACCTGTGCCCAGTGCGGCAAGGGCTTTACCCACTCCAGCAGCCTGCGGAAGCACAAGCGCATCCACACCGGCGAGCGCCCCTACAACTGTGTCCAGTGCGGCAAGGGCTTCACCCAATCCAGCAATCTGCTGGTGCACCAGCGCACCCACACCGGCGAGCGCCCCTACACCTGCGCCCAATGCGGCAAGGGCTTCACCCAATCTGGCAACCTGCAGCTGCACCAGCGCACCCACACCGGCGAGCGTCCCTACACCTGCAACCAGTGTGGCAAGGGCTTCACCCAATCCAGCAACCTGCTGGTGCACCACCACACCCACACCGGCGAGCGCCCCTACGCCTGTACCCAGTGCGGCAAGGGCTTCACCCAGTCCAGCACCCTGCTGGAGCACCAGCGTACCCACACCGGCGAGCGTCCCTAAACCTGTACCCAGTGTGGCAAGGGCTTCTCCAACTACTCCAGGCTGCTGTCCCACCATGCCGGCGACAGTCTCGTCCCCAGCCCGGTGTGTCGAGAGCGCTCTGCCAAGGCCTCGCACGCCCGGTCTCACCAGCATGTGCACACCAGTGGCCAGCCCTACCACTGCCCGTATTGTGTTGAGTCGTTTGACAGCTTGTGGTTGTTCCGGCAGCACCAGCGGGCCCATGCCAGCAATCAGCTGCTCCCACTGTGAAAGAGAGCATGGGGGCTGCAGGAGCACCAGCGGATACACATCAGAGAGAGGCCCTTCGTGTACCCTGAAATTAGCCAGGGTCTCATCCGCATGTCCAGCCTGTGGCAGCACCAGTGTACCCACAGCAGTGAGCGTCCCTTCCCCTGCCCGTCCTGTGGTAAGGGTTTCACCCACCTTGACTACCTGCTGGAGCACTGGCGAGTCCACACCGGCCAGTGCCCATTCACCTGCCCGCTCTGTGGCAACGCCTTTTACCCGCACCTCCAGCCTGCTGACACGCTGCGATATGGATAGATAGGCGCTGTTTAGGTAGAGACAAAATGTTGGAAGGAATGGGTAACGTTTCTTGTCGAGACCCTCCTCGGTCTCAACCTGAAATGTCACCCAGTCCTTCTCTCCAGGGATGCTGCCTGTCCCGCTGATTTACTCCCGCATTTTGTGTCCTTTTTTGTAAACCAGCATCTGCAGTTCCTTGTTTTTATACCATTCTGGTTAACTGAACGCAATACTCCAAATGCTACCTGACCAATGTCCTTTAAAGCTGCACATATACATTCCTCTCTCCTTATCTCACATCCTTTTATCTCCTTATTTTCTCCCGCCTCTGTCACTTCACTTATCTGCTAATCACCCCCTCACCTGTTAACATTGTGTCAGTCTGAAGGAGGGTCCTGACCCGAAATGTCAACTATCGATGTTCCCCACACACGCTGCCTGACCCGCTGAGTTACTCCAGCACTCTGTGAAACGTCACCTATCCATGTTCTCCACAGATGCTACCTGACCCGTTGAGTGACTGTAGCTCTCTGTGAAATGTCACCTATCCATGTTCTCCACAGATGCTACCTGACCCGTTGAGTTACTGCAGCACCTCGTATTAGAGTCATGGAGTGATACAGTGTGGAAACAGGATCTTCGGCCCCACTTGCCCACACCGACCAACATGTCCCGACACGAGCCCCACCTGCCTGCATTTGGTCCATCTCTCCAAACTTGGCCGATCTATGTACCTGTCTATAACTGTTTCTTAAATGTTGGGATAGTCCCAGCCTCAACTACCTCCTCCGGCAGCTTGTTCCATACACCCATCACTCTCTGTTGAAAAGTTATCCCTCAGATTCCTATTAAATCTTTTCTCCTTCACCTTGAACCCATGTCCTCTGGTTCTCGATTCCTTCTCTCTGGGCAAGAGATGCTGTGTATCTAACTAAATTGTGTTCTATGCAAGATTCCAGCATCTGCAGTTTCTTGTCTCTCCATCACTTATATCCACCTATCACTTCTGAAGAAGGGTATCGACCTGAAACATCACCCATTCCTTCTTTCTAGTGATGCTGCCTGTCCCTTGAATTACTCCAGCATTTTGTGTCCACCTATCACTTGCCAGGCTTTGCCCAGCCCCCATCTCTCCTTTCAACTTTCTCCACCCCCCACACCAAACAGTCTGAAGAAGGGTCCTGACCTAGAATGTTGCCTGTCCATGCTCTCCAGAGGTGCAAGTTACTCCAGGAGATTGTGTCTGTTTGTAAACCAGCATCTGCTGTTCCTTGTATCTAGACTACGCATGCATATCACCCTACACTTGCGCTCGGTCCGCCAAGTCTTGTTGAATCTCCCGTTTGCCAACAACTTTAATTCCCCTTACCACTCCCACACTGAAGTCCTGGTTTCTGTCACGACCCCAACTCATTTTTCCAGTTTGCCCCCCCACCCCTGACTGCATTAGTCCAAAGAAGGGTCCAGACCCCACGCGTTGCCTGACCATTCCCCTCCAAAGTGCCGGTGAGAACTCAGCAGTTCAGCCATCCGTGGTGGGAAACGGATGGAGAAGCGTTCCTAATATAAGCCCTCCATGGCCCTGTCGAGGAGCAGACAATCAACAGTAACAGCATCTTGTCACTCGTACTGTACCCAAGTGAAAATGCAAAAGTGAGCCAAGCTGCGTACAGCCGACGGCTCACAGTACCAGCTGGCTGCCACTGGCCCAAAAACATAAAGGAATTTAAATTTTTTTTTTTAAAAGACAGTCTTGACGCATTTGTGCCTTGCAAAACAAATAAAGCAAGTTTTTCCTGACCTGACTGTGTTCTTCGAAATTCTTCAGAATTCATGTTGTACTACCAATAATGAAAGAAAATGCCAAACATCTCCGGAAATCATAAGAAATTATTCTTACCTCCATGCATATCTGTAGCCGTAGGGCAGTCGGACACCTCCCCACTACTTCAAAGACAGTCCCTGCACATGGCAATATCATTTGGCCGCTGTTGTATTTTATTTGTTTAAATGGATTTGATTAGATTAGGAAATGTTTCCTTTCCTATAAGGGTCTTTCCTCTGAGGAGTTTCTACAGCAACATGCCCACTCTTGCCTTTATGAGGAGACTAATGATTTCTACTGCAAGGTCTGACTGACAAATAATGGATTAGTTGTACAAAATAAGATCCATTGATTCAATTGTGGTCAAATCCTAGTGAATACTGTCACCTTTTTCTAATGCAGCAGTCACAGATGTTGCAGAAGAAAATGGGCAATTATTATACACACTGTGCACAACATACTTTTTTGATCGCAAACAAGTTACATTTTTTTTCAGACTATTCACCAAACCTCAGTATTTGAAGTTGGATTACTTGTTCTATTTGATCTTCCATTTGTGCACGTCGAGTTGATTGCATTAGTCGAAACAGGACGGACCACGTGAAGGTTGCAATCTTCCACCCCGTGAACATTGCTTATCTCTGCTGATAGAAACTTTTAGCTGGTTACTACCCAATAGACAATAGGTGCAGGAGTAGGCCATTTGGCCCTTTGAGCCAGCACCGCCATTCAATGTGATCATGGCTGATCAACCCCAATCAGAACCCTGATCCTGCCTTCTCCCCATCTCCCCTGACTCCGCTATTTTTAAGAGCCCTATCTAGCTCCCTCTTGAAAGCATCCAGAGAACCTACCTCCACTGCCCTCTGAGGCTGAGGCACACAGACTCACCACTCTCTGTGAGAAAAAAGTGTTTCCTCATCTCCGTTCTAAATGCTTACTCCTTATTCTTAAACTGTGGGCCCTGGGTCTGGACTCCCCCAACATCGGGAACATGTTTTCTGCCTCTAGCTTGTCCAAGCCATTAACAATATTATATGTTTCAATGATATCTCCTCTCATCCTTCTAAACTCCAGAGTATACAAGCCCAGCCGCTCCATTCTCTCAGCATATGACAATCCCGTCATCCCAGGAATTAACTGTGCTGCACTCCCTCAATAGCAAGAATGTCCTTCCTCAAATTAAGGGACCAAAACTGCACACAATACTCCAGGTGTGGTTTCACTGGAGCCCTGCACAAATGCAAAAGGACCTCTTTGCTCCTATATTCGATTCATCTTGTTATAAAAGCTAACATGCCATTTGATTTCTTCACTGCCTGCTGTACCTGCATGCTTACTTTCACCAAGTGGGACCCATTGGCGGGGGGGGGGGGGGGGGCAACTACGCAGGTGCAGCTTTATTTCTCACTCATCCCCAGCATTCCCCTCCTCTTCATCCTCCCTCTTCAATCCCTAGAGGGGGGGGGGAGAGGGAGGGGGTATAGAGGGAGGGGGCCGAATAGGAGGGCGAGGGGGTAGAATGGGAGAGTGGTGGGTTAAAGAGGAAGGGGGTAGAGTATGTTGGCATCAGGCCTGTGTTTTAGGCCCCAGGCCTGTGCTCCAGGCTTTGCCTAAAGTTCTGGGTTTCCGGGCCTGTGATTCGTAGGCTTTAGGGCTATTTTATTGGCTCCGTGCCTGTGTTGTGGGCTTTCGCCTAAGTTCTGGAACTTCCGACCTGTGTTTCGTAGGCCCCCAGGCTTGTGTTATAGGCCCCAGCCTGTGTTATAGGTTCCAGGCCTGTGTCATTGGCCCCAGGTCTGTATCCCAGGCATCAGGCCCGGGTCATTGGCCTCAGGCCTATGTCATATGCTCCAGGCCTGTGTCATAGGCCCCAAGACTGTGTCTTAGGCTCCAGGCCGGTGTTGTAGGCTCTGGGCGTGTGTTGTAAGCTCTGGGCCTGTGGTGTAGGCTCCGGGCCTAAATTCTGGGACACAAGACTGTATTATAGGCTCCGAGGGCTGTCTGATCAACCCCTCCATCGGGCTATCAGCACAGAGGAGAGACCCCCTCCCTGTCTCCCCCCTCACTCTCTCCTCCCCCTCAGTCTCTCCCCAATCTCTCTCTCTCCACACCATCCCTCCCCCACTCTCTCTCCCCCTCTCTCTCTCCCCCTCTCACTCCACCATCTTTCTCTCCCCCCTCTCTCTCTCTCCCCACCCTCTTTCATCCTCTTTCTCCCCCTCTAGATTTCCCTCCCCCTCTCTCTCTCCCCTCTCTCTCTCTCTGTCTCCCCCCCACTCTGCCTCACGTCACCCCTTTGCTCCACATGGAAAACAATTCCTAGCATCCATCCAGCCAACTGAGACAAAAGCTCACTGGATAGCCACCAAGTGGTAATAGGAGTGGAAGGCAACCTCATCTCCATTACACAGCTACATCTCTTCACCAGATAAAAGCTGTCCATGGTCTGACCTCCCCAGTGGCGCATAGGTGAAGCTCAACAGACTTGGTACCGGAATTGAGAGTTACAATGCCAAGATGTGGAGATACTGAATATACTACATACACTCCCAATCATACAAAATAAATAACCAGGAAATGTATAATGGATAACATTACAAATAACACAAACAGTATCAATTAATAATCAATATTATATAATTTTGTATATTATATAATTTTTAATGCCGCATAAGAGTGTACTCTGTATATATTGTTTCTATAATAAAAAAATTAAAAAAAAAAAAAAAAAAAAAAGGTACACCGTTGCTGCCTTCTCCCCATATCCCCTGACTCGGCTATCTTTAAGAGCCCAATCTCGCTCTCTCTTGAAAGTATCCAGAGAACCGGCCTCCACCGCCCTTTGTGGCAGATAATTCCACAGACGCACAACTCTCTGGAAGAAAAAGTGTTTCCTCATCTCCGTTCTAAATGTCCTACCCCTTATTCTTAAACTGTGGCCCCTGGTTCTGAACTCCCACAACATCGGGAACATGTTTCCTCCCTCTAGCATGTTAAATCCCTTAATAATCTTATATATTTCAAGAAGATGCCCTCTCATCCTAAATTTCAGAGTATTCAAGCCCAGTCGCTCCATTCTTGCAGCATATGACAGTCCTGCCATCGCGGGATTTAACCTGGTGAACCTATGCTGCTCTCCCTCAATAGCAAGAATGTCCCTCCTCAAATTAGGAGACCATAACTGCACACAATACTCCAGGTGTTGTCTCACGAGGGCCCTGTACAACTGCAGAAGGACTTCTTTGTGGATGTGGCCCTTGTGGCTAAGGGGATCAGAGGGTATGGAGAGAAGGCAGGTTCGGGATACTGAGTTGGATGATCAGCCATGATCATATTGAATGGTGGTGCAGGCTCGAAGGGCTGAATGGCCTACTCCTGCACCTAATTTCTATGTTTCTATGTTTCTATGTTTGCTCCTATACACAACTCCTCTTGTTATGAAGGCCAACATAAAGTTGGCAATCTATCAATCTGATGAACGTTTGTAAACTATCAATATAGGCAGTCTTTGATTGTGTTAATAATCTGTATGTTTATTTTTATTATTTTGAAATAAAAGTATTTGTATAATTAAAAACAAAGTGTGGTCATCCGCTGCACTGCAGGCCCGTCCAGTTTATGGTCAACACTCCCACCATGTGGTGATCCGCTGCACTGCAGGCTGGTCTGATATGTGGACAACACTCCCACCATGTGGTGATCCGCTGTACTGCAGGCCCGTCCGATCTGTGGTCAACACTCCCACCGTGTGGTGATCCGCTGTACTGCAGGCCAGGCCAATTATATCGACGGACCTGCAGTGCAGCGGATCACCACACGGTGGGAGTGTTGTCCACATACCAGACGAGCCTGCAGTGCAGTGGATCACCACACGGTGGGAGTGTTGACAACAGATTGGCAGGGCCTGCAGTGCAGTGGATCACCACACGGTGGGAGTGTTGACCACAGATTGGCAGGGCCTGCTATGCAGCGGATTACCACATGGTGGGAGTGTTGACCACAGATTGGCAGGGCCTGCAATGCAGCGGATTACCACATGGTGGGAGTGTTGACCACAAACTGGAGCAACCTATTAAATTAATTCAAACCACATTGAAAGTTGCTGTCTAAAAAATAGATTTAATTGTGCTCTTTACTGCAAAATCGTTCTTTTTTGCTCTTTGGCCCATTTCCTTTTCCCGTAATACACCCATTCCCTCGATGCCAACATTTGTAAAAGCCCTGAAACCAGGGAAACAGAAAAATAGGTG
Source organism: Okamejei kenojei (assembly GCA_035221665.1). Lineage (NCBI taxonomy): Eukaryota > Metazoa > Chordata > Chondrichthyes > Rajiformes > Rajidae > Okamejei > Okamejei kenojei. Next base: position 16,182,540 of record CM069170.1, read on the forward strand.
CAGGAGTTGGCCATTCTGCCATTGGTGTGAATATTGAAGACAGACACAGACCGGTGATGTTTCAAAGTTAATGTGAACTAGTCATTAACCACTTGTGTGAAACTAGTCATTAACCAATTGTGTGAAACTACCCTAAGCAAAGCATGAAAGACTTCCAGGTGAAAGGAAGCCGTGTGTGATGTGTAGAGTGGTTATTCATTGAGCTTTGGCAGGACAGATAGTTGTATATGGATGCTCTTGCTCAATAGACACAAAGTGCTGGAGTAACTCAGCGGGTCAGGCAGCGTCTGTGGAGAACATGGATAGATGACGTTTCACAGAGTGCTGGAGTAACGCAGTGGGTCAGGGAGCATCTGTGGGGAACATGGATCGGTGACGTTTCAGAGTGCTGGTGTAATTCAGCGGGTCAGGCAGCATCTCTGGTCAATGTGTATAGACGATGTTTCAGGGCCGTGACTCAAAAAAACGGCCCCTATCCACATGTTCTTCACAGACAGACACAAAATGCTGGAGTAACTCAGCGGGACAGGCAGCATCTCTGGAGTGAAGGAACATTCTTCAGACTGAGAGTCACAGGAAAGGGAGACACAGAGATGAGGAAGTGTAAGGTACTACTCCAGCACTCTATCTTATCTGAATGGTGTCAGGTTAGGAAAATGGGAAATACAACGAGACCTGGGTGTTCTTGTACATCAGTCACTGAAAGTAAGCATGCAGGAACAGCAGGCACTGAAGAAGCTAATGGCATGTTGGCCTTCATACGGCAAGGAGTGGAGTTTAGGCACAAGTAGGTCCTACAGCAGTGTACAGGGCCCGAGTGACACCACAACTGGAGTATTGTTAGCAGTTTTGGTCTCCTAATTTGAGGATGGATTTTCTTGATATTGAGGGAGTGCAGCGAAGGTTCACAAGGGTAATTCCTGGGATGATGGTGGGACTGACATATGTTGAAAGAATGGGTCGACTGCGTTTGTATTCACTGGAATTCAGAAAGATAAATGGGTATCTTATAGAATCTTATAAAATTAGTGAGGGATTGGACAGGGTAGATGCAGGAAAGATGTTCCCTATGTTGGGGGACTCCAGAACTGTTAAGGTTCATTTCTTAAAACAAACAATTCACAATACGTTAGATCAACCAACACAAGCTTTACTGATCATTTAGCCGGTGAGAGTGCCAGGGGATACAAAGTCAAGTATGCAACACATACTTAACCCTCCTGGGCCAGCACTCTACTGAACAAAGGCATACAGCATCTTTTTATAGTATTTTGGGAACGTAGTCACATGTTTATACATAGTTGGAGCAATGATGTCTAATGCTCCTGTCCCACTTAGGAAACCTGAACAGAAACCTCTGGAGACTTTGCGCCCGACCGAAGGTTTCCGTGCGGTTCCCGGAGGTTTTGGTCCTCCGGCAACCACCTTCAAGTAGCATCGTAACCGGCTTCGACTAAAAAAGTACCGATTTTTAAAACAGAAACCACTTTTGACCATTAGGGAGACTGACAAAAACCTCCAAGAGGGACAGGGGCATTACACATCAATCACAGAGTATACCCATTCAAAGCATTCTTGTCACTAACACAATACTTCTCTTGCTATGGTTATATCGGTCACAAACTTTAGTTACACACCCCCAAAACAATAGGAACTTAGTCAAATTTATATCATCTGCAGTACCTTCTTAAACACTGCAAGGATCTTTATCAATTACCCACAGAAGTTGCTGTTTACAGAGACCCAACTCCAAAGGAAACACATCCTCTCTCAAGGCTTCTGTTGACAGAAGCCAGCACCTTCTCAGGAAACACATCCTCTCCCACCATTGTCAATATCTTTTGCTTGGGCACTAAAGGAAGCAGCTTGGATGCAGTTTGAATGCTGGCCTCCAATTTCCTGATCACCCAGCTCATCTACAGCACAGAATTACAAAGCTTCAGAACCCAAAACCCAAAGCAGTCAAATTAATCTTTACTTAATAAAATACCTTACGTTATAATTTATAATATGTAACTAGGATATTATCAGAACCAGGGGCCACCGTTTAAGAATAATGGGTAGGCCATATAGGACTGAGATGATGTAAAATGTTTTCAACCAGAGAGTTGTGAATCTGTGGAATTCCCTGCCACAGAAGGCAGTGGAGGCCAATTCACTGGATGGTTTCAAGAGAGTTAGTTCAGTTCACATTTACGGTCACATGTGCCAATTAAGGTACAGTGATATTTCAGTTACCATACAGCCATACTAAGTAAAAAGCACATAAAATAAAAATTAACAGAAACATCCACCACAGCGGAATCCACATTCCTCACTGTGATGGAAGGTAATAAAGTTCAATCATCTTTCTCTTTCTTCACCCGTGGTCGGGGCTGTTGAACCCGCCGCAGTCGCCGCGGCCGACGGTCCGATGTCTGAAGCCCTCGCGTCGGGATGACGGAAACTCCGGCCTCGGGAAGGGCTGGAACTCTCCGCAGCATGGAGCTCCCGACTCGGCCTCTTCATTGCAGAGACCACAGGGCTTCACGGTGTTAAAGTCCACCGGCCCCAAGGTAGGTGCTCCTCACGGGCGATACTCGGCGAGGGAGAAAAATTACACCTGTCGAGGTAAGTGACTGAAAAAAAGTTTCCCCCTATTCCCCCCCCCCCCGTGTAAAACAAACCTAGAAACACTAAAACATACTTTTAAAACATACTTAACATACTGGAAGCGGTGACTCCGGATTAATCCTTAAGCCTTTCGCCAGCGAGAAGACAGAGGAATGATGAAGAGATGGCTCAAGAGGGAGGGGGTGGGGGGATGTCTGTTTAATTGGGAGAATTCAATGTTCATGTCATTGTGCTGTAAGCTATGAGGTACTGTCCCTCCAGTTTGCGTGTCACCTCAATCTGGCAATCGAGGAGGCCCAAGACAGAAAGGTCAGTGTGGGAATGAGAAGGGGAATTAAAAATGCTTGGCAACCGGAATTCCAGCAGGCCTTGGAGGACCGAGCGCAAGTGTAGGGTGTAATGCACGCCTTGTCTAGATACAAGGAACAGCAGATGCTGTTTCACAAAAAGAGACACAATCTGCTGGAGTAACTTGCACCTCTGGAGAGCATGGACAGGCAACATTCTAGGTCAGGACCCTTCTTCAGACTGCTTGGTGTGGGGAGTGGAGAAAGTTGGAATGGAGAGGTGGGAGTGGTCGACTTAGATTCCCTTCCTTCTACAGATGCGGCCTGACCCACTGAGTTCCTCCACCGCTTTGGAGGGAATGGACTGGCGATTTCTTTTGAGTCAGGACCCTTCTTCAGACTGATTGGAGAGGGTGGGGGAAGGAAGATGAAATAGAGAGATGGGGGCTGGACAAAGCCAGGCAAGTGATAGATGGATACAAAATGCTGGAGTAACTCAGCGGGACATGCAGCATCTCTGGAGAGGAATGGGTGATGTTTCAGGTTGAGACCCTTCTTCAGAAGTGATAGATGGATATATGTGAGGGAGACACAAGAAACTGCAGATGCTGGAATCTTGCATAGAACACAATTTAGTTAGATGCACAGAATCTCTTCCCCAGACTGGGGGAAACGTGGAGCAGAGGACATGGGTTCAAGGTGAAGGGGAAAAGATTTAATAGGAATCTGAGGGGTGACTTTCAACAGAGGATGGTGGGTGTATGGAACAAGCTGCCGGTGGAAGTAGTTGAGGCTGGGACTATCCCAACATTTAAGAAAAAGCTATAGACAGGTACAAAGATAGGCCAAGTTTGGAGGGATTTGGACCAAATGCATGCAGGTGGGGCTAGTTTGGTCGGGATATGTTGGTCGGTGTGGGCAAGTGGGGCCGAAGATCCTGTTTCCACACTGTATCACTCTATGACTAACACAAAGTGCTGAAATCACTCGGCGGGTCAGGCAGCATCTGTGGGGAACATGGATTGGCGACATTTCGAAGAGTGCTGGAGTAACTCAGCGGGTCAGGCAGCATCTGTGGAGAACATGGATAGGTGACATATCGGGTTAGGACCCTTCTTCAGACTAACATTATGTTAACAGATGAAGGGGTGATCGGCAGATGAGTGAAGTGACGGAGGGGAGGGAAAATAAGGAGAGAAAAGGATGTGAGATAAGGAGAGAGGAATGTATAGGTGCAGCTTTAAGGGACATTGGTCAGGTAGCATTTGGAGTATTGCATTCAGTTGACCAGAATGGTTTAAAAACAAGGAACTGCAGATGCTGGTTCACAAAAAAGGACACAAAATGCTGGAACAACTCAGCGGGTCAGACAAAATCTCTGGACAGGACTGCATGACTCTAACTTCAAGACTGAGGAGGGTCTTGACCAGAAATGTTACACATTCCTTCCAGCATTTTGTGTTTACCTAAACTGCGCTTATCCACGTGACGGTGTGCCAGCAGGCTGGAGGAGCGGGCAAAGGCCTTGCCACAGAGCGGGCAGATGAAGCGGCGCTGGCCGGTATGGGCTCGCTGGTGCTCCAGCAGGTGGTCAAGGTGGGTGAAGCCCTTACCACAGGACGGACAGGGGAAGGGACGGTCACCGCTGTGGGTACGCCGGTGCTGCCACAGGCTGGACATGCAGGTGAAACCCTTGCACACGCTCAGTGCACACAAAGGTTCTCTCTCTGGTGTGCATCCACACTGCTCCCGCAGCCCCCATGCTCTCTTGTCACAGTGGGAGCAGCTGCTCACCGGCGTGGGACCACCGGTGCTGCCGCAACCCCCATGGGCTGTCAAACGACTCACCACAGTACGGGCAGTCGTAGGGCTGGCCACTGGTGTGCACGTGCTGGTGAGACAGGGCGTGCGAGGCCATGGCAAAGCGCTCTCCACACACCAGGCTGGGGATGGGACTGTTGCCAGCGTGCACCTGCTGGTGGGACAGCAGCCTGGAGGAGTTGGAGAAGCCCTTGCCGCACTGCGCACAGGTGTAGGGACGCTCGCTGGTGTGGGTGCGCTGGTGCTCCAGTAGGTTGCTGGAGTTGGTGAAGCCCTTGTGCACTGGGTACAGGTGTAGGGACGCTCGCCGGTGTGGGTGCACTGGTGCACCAGCAGGCTACTGTATTGGGTGAAGTCCTTGCTGCACTGGGCACAGGTGTAGGGGCGCTCACCGGTGTGGGTGCGCTGGTGCTGCAGCAGGTTGCTGAAGTGGGTGAAGCCCTTGCCGCACTGGGCACAGGTGTAAGGACGCTCGCAGGTGTGGGTGCGCTGGTGCAGCCGTAGGTAGCTGGAGTGAGTGAAGCCCTTGCCGCAGTCGTTGCAGGTGAAGGGACGCTCCCCAGTGTGCAGACGCCTGTGCACCTTCATTGCCTTGGATGACTTGAAGCCTTTGCCGCAGTTGGAGCAAGTGAAGGGCCGCTCACTGCTGTGCACCCACTGGTGATCCCACAGCCCCGACAACTGGGGAAAGCTCTTTCCGAATGTGGAGCAGCCATAGGGCCTCTCGCCCGTGTGCATTTGCCGGTGTATCTCAAGGACATTCGCCGTCTTGAAACTCTTGCCGCACTCCGAGCAGTTGAAGGGGCGTTCTCCCGAGTGCACCCGCCGGTGGATCTCCAACTGGCTCAGGTACTGCCAGGCCTTGCCACACACGTCGCACTCATAACGCTTCTCCTTGTAGTGCCCCGTCATGTGGTCCTCCATTGAAGATCAGCTCCTTGAAGCTCAGCCCGCACACCGAGCAGATGGGGGGGCTCACCTGCACCCTGGCCGCCCTCAATGGCCGCTCATGTCCCCATCTCTCCGTCCACGGCAACGGCTCCTAAATCCTGCAGGAGGGGAACACAGAGGGTCAACAAGCTGGCAAACAGGTCATTACAAGCACATATTGAGTGTGTTTATGGCGGAGGAAACAGTTATATAATTCTGCGTGGCACATTGGCGCACCGGTACAGTTGCTGCCTCACCGCCAGAGACCCAGGGTCGATCCTGACTACGGGTGCTGTCTGTGCGGAGATTGTACGTTCTCTCCTTCACCTGCGTGGATTTTTACTCCGGGTGTTCCAGTTTCCTACAACATTTCAGAGACGTTCAGGGTTGTAGATTAATCGGCCCTCTGCAAATTTGTTAAAATTGTCCCTAATGTGCGTGGGATAGTGCTCGAGAACGGGGATCGCTGGTTGGCGCGGACTCTGTGGGCTGAAAACATGATGTTTCCATGCTGCATCTCTAATCTAAACCAAACCAAAGAAGGACGTCGACCCAAGACTTCACCCATTCCTTCTTTCCACAGATGCTGCCTGATCCACTGAGTTACTCCAGCACTTTGTGTCTATCTTCTACACAGATGCTGCCTGACCTGCTGAGATACTCCAGCACTTTGTCATAGAGTCATGCAGTGATACAGCATTGGAAAGAGGGCCTTCGGCCCAACTTGTACCTGCACTCCTAGATCCCTCAGCTCCACACATTCCACAAGGCTCAGAGTTGTACAGAGTCCTAGTGAGACTGCACCTGGAGTATTGTGTACAGTTTTGGTTCCCTAATTTGAGGATGGACATTCTTGCTATTGAGGGAGAGCAGCGTAGGTTTACAAGGTTAATTCCCGGCATGGCGGGACTGTCATATGCTGAGAGAATGGAGCGGCTATGCTTGTACACTCTGGAGTTTAGAAGGATGAGAGGGGATCTTATTGAAACAGATAAGATTGTTAAGGGTTTGGACATGCTCGAGGCAGGAAACATGTTCCCAATGTTGGGGTAGTCCAGAACCAGGGGCCACAATTTAAGAATAAGGGGTAAACCATTTAGAACGGAGACGACGAAACACTTTTTTTCACAGAGAGTTGTGAGTTCATCGAGAATACAGAGAACGCTGTTAATCCAACCATGATAGAACATAATAAAATTTTTGCATTGAAATATAAATTAAATAAAATACAGTCAGACCAAGTTGTAAAACTACACTAATATACTAAACAAATACAATTTGAATTTGGTGACAAACCACATAAACTATTGGCTCGTCAATTAAGAAAACTGGAAGGAGAAAAATTAATTTATAGGATTAAATCAGATAAAGGGGGATTACTAGTACAAACTAAAGATATAAATGAGAGATTTTTGCAATATTATAAAAATTCATATTCAGCTAAAACAAAAGAAAATCGGATAGGAGTAGAAACATTTAAAAAAAATTATAATCTAAAAGGACTGGATTTAGAAGATAGAGAATTATTAAACGTTGAAATAACTACTAAAGAAATTGAAGAAGCTATTAGATCGTTAAAAAATGGTAAAACTCCAGGACCAGATGGTATTGGAGCAGAATTTTATAAAATATTTTATGATATGATAGTTCCACGTTTGAAGACATTATATGAACACATTTATGCACAACACAAATTACCAGAAACATTAAATGAATCTATTATAACCCTTATACCTAAATTAGATAAAAATCTTGATGATCCAGGGTCATATAGAGCTATATCTCTATTAAATACTGATCAAAAAATATTAACAAAAATACTAGCACAAAGACTAAACACAGTGATTAATAAACTAATTCATTCAGATCAAACAGGATTTATACCAAAACGATATTCCTCAAACAACCTGAGAAGATTATTTAATATTATATATTCGAAAAGAAACATTAATAAGGATTTATCAATTATTTCGCTGGATGCAGAGAAAGCTTTTGATCAGATTGAATGGTCTTATTTATTTTCGGTTATGGAATTTTTTCAGTTGGGGGAGAAGTTTATCTGTGGAGAACATGGATAGGTGACATTTCGGGTTAGGACCCTTCTTCAGACTAACATTATGTTAACAGATGAAGGGGTGATCGGCAGATGAGTGAAGTGACGGAGGGGAGGGAAAATAAGGAGAGAAAAGGATGTGAGATAAGGAGAGAGGAATGTATAGGTGCAGCTTTAAGGGATATTGGTCAGGTAGCATTTGGAGTATTGCATTCAGTTGACCAGAATGGTTTAAAAACAAGGAACTGCAGATGCTGGTTCACAAAAAAGGACACAAAATGCTGGAATAACTCAGCGGGTCAGACAAAATCTCTGGACAGGACTGCATGACTCTAAGTTCAAGACTGAGGAGGGTCTTGACCAGAAATGTTACACATTCCTTCCAGCATTTTGTGTTTACCTAAACTGCGCTTATCCACGTGACGGTGTGCCAGCAGGCTGGAGGAGCGGGCAAAGGCCTTGCCACAGAGCGGGCAGATGAAGCGGCGCTGGCCGGTGTGGGCTCGCTGGTGCTCCAGCAGGTGGTCAAGGTGGGTGAAGCCCTTACCACAGGACGGACAGGGGAAGGGACGGTCACCGCTGTGGGTACGCCGGTGCTGCCACAGGCTGGACATGCAGGTGAAACCCTTGCACACGCTCAGTGCACACAAAGGTTCTCTCTCTGGTGTGCATCCGCACTGCTCCCGCAGCCCCCATGCTCTCTTGTCACAGTGGGAGCAGCTGCTCACCGGCGTGGGACCACCGGTGCTGCCGCAACCCCCATGGGCTGTCAAACGACTCACCACAGTACGGGCAGTCATAGGGCTGGCCACTGGTGTGCACGTGCTGGTGAGACAGGGCGTGCGAGGCCATGGCAAAGCGCTCTCCACACACCAGGCTGGGGATGGGACTGTTGCCAGCGTGCACCTGCTGGTGGGACAGCAGCCTGGAGGAGTTGGAGAAGCCCTTGCCGCACTGCGCACAGGTGTAGGGACGCTCGCTGGTGTGGGTGCGCTGGTGCTCCAGTAGGTTGCTGGAGTTGGTGAAGCCCTTGTGCACTGGGTACAGGTGTAGGGATGCTCGCCGGTGTGGGTGCACTGGTGCACCAGCAGGCTACTGTATTGGGTGAAGTCCTTGCTGCACTGGGCACAGGTGTAGGGGCGCTCACCGGTGTGGGTGCGCTGGTGCTGCAGCAGGATGCTGAAGTGGGTGAAGCCCTTGCCGCACTGGGCACAGGTGTAAGGACGCTCGCAGGTGTGGGTGCGCTGGTGCAGCCGTAGGTAGCTGGGGTGAGTGAAGCTCTTGCCGCAGTCGTTGCAGGTGAAGGGCCGCTCCCCAGTGTGCAGACGCCTGTGCACCTTCATTGCCTTGGATGACTTGAAGCCTTTGCCGCAGTCGGAGCAAGTGAAGGGCCGCTCACTGCTGTGCACCCACTGGTGATCCCACAGCCCCGACAACTGGGGAAAGCTCTTTCCGAATGTGGAGCAGCCATAGGGCCTCTCGCCCGTGTGCATTTGCCGGTGTATCTCAAGGACATTTGCTGTCTTGAAACTCTTGCCGCACTCCGAGCAGTTGAAGGGGCGTTCTCCCGAGTGCACCCGCCGGTGGATCTCCAACTGGCTCAGGTACTGCCAGGCCTTGCCACACACGTCGCACTCATAACGCTTCTCCTTGTAGTGCCCCGTCATGTGGTCCTCCATCGAAGATCAGCTCCTTGAAGCTCAGCCCGCACACCGAGCAGATGAGGGGGCTCACCTGCACCCTGGCCGCCCTCAATGGCCGCTCATGTCCCCATCTCTCCGTCCACGGCAACGGCTCCTAAACCCTGCAGGAGGGGAACACAGAGGGTCAACAAGCTGGCAAACAGGTCATTACAAGCACATATTGAGTGTGTTTATGGCGGAGGAAACAGTTATATAATTCTGCGTGGCACATTGGCGCACCGGTACAGTTGCTGCCTCACCGCCAGAGACCCAGGGTCGATCCTGACTACGGGTGCTGTCTGTGCGGAGATTGTACGTTCTCTCCTTCACCTGCGTGGATTTTTACTCCGGGTGTTCCAGTTTCCTACAACATTTCAGAGACGTTCAGGGTTGTAGATTAATCGGCCTCTGCAAATTTGTTAAATTGTCCCTAATGTGCGTGGGATAGTGCTCGAGAACGGGGGATCGCTGGTTGGCGCGGACTCTGTGGGCTGAAAACATGATGTTTCCATGCTGCATCTCTAATCTAAACCAAACCAAAGAAGGACGTCGACCCAAGACTTCACCCATTCCTTCTTTCCACAGATGCTGCCTGATCCACTGAGTTACTCCAGCACTTTGTGTCTATCTTCTACACAGATGCTGCCTGACCTGCTGAGATACTCCAGCACTTTGTCATAGAGTCATGCAGTGATACAGCATTGGAAAGAGGGCCTTCGGCCCAACTTGTACCTGCACTCCTAGATCCCTCAGCTCCACACATTCCACAAGGCTCAGAGTTGTACAGAGTCCTAGTGAGACTGCACCTGGAGTATTGTGTACAGTTTTGGTTCCCTAATTTGAGGATGGACATTCTTGCTATTGATAGAGAGCAGCGTAGGTTTGCAAGGGTAATTCCCGGCATGGCGGGACTGTCATATGCTGAGAGAATGGAGCGGCTATGCTTGTACACTCTGGAGTTTAGAAGGATGAGAGGGGATCTTATTGAAACAGATAAGATTGTTAAGGGTTTGGACATGCTCGAGGCAGGAAACATGTTCCCAATGTTGGGGGAGTCCAGAACCAGGGGCCACAATTTAAGAATAAGGGGTAAACCATTTAGAACGGAGACGAGGAAACACTTTTTTTTCACAGAAAGTTGCGAGTTAATCGAGAATACAGAGAACGCTGTTAATCCAACCATGATAAAACATAATAAAATCTTTGCATTGAAATATAAATTAAATAAAATACAGTCAGACCAAGTTGTAAAACAATACCAATATACTAAACAAATACAATTTGAATTTGGTGACAAACCACATAAACTATTGGCTCGTCAATTAAGAAAACTGGAAGGAGAAAAATTAATTTATAGGATTAAATCAGATAAAGGGGAATTACTAGTACAAACTAAAGATATAAATGAGAGATTTTTGCAATATTATAAAAATTTATATTCAGCTAAAACAAAAGAAAATCGGATAAGAGTAGAAACATTCTTAAAAAATTGTAATCTTAAAAAGATTGGATTTAGAAGATAGAGAATTATTAAACGTTGAAATAACTACTAAAGAAATTGAAGAAGCTATTAGATCGTTAAAAAATGGTAAAACTCCAGGACCAGATGGTATTGGAGCAGAATTTTATAAAATATTTTATGATATGATAGTTCCACGTTTGAAGACATTATATGAACACATTTATGCACAACACAAATTACCAGAAACATTAAATGAATCTATTATAACCCTTATACCTAAATTAGATAAAAATCTTGATGATCCAGGGTCATATAGAGCTATATCTCTATTAAATACTGATCAAAAAATATTAACAAAAATACTAGCACAAAGACTAAACACAGTGATTAATAAACTAATTCATTCAGATCAAACAGGATTTATACCAAAACGATATTCCTCAAACAACCTGAGAAGATTATTTAATATTATATATTCGAAAAGAAACATTAATAAGGATTTATCAATTATTTCGCTGGATGCAGAGAAAGCTTTTGATCAGATTGAATGGTCTTATTTATTTTCGGTTATGGAATTTTTTCAGTTGGGGGAGAAGTTTATAACATGGGTTAAATTACTATATACCAAGCCAACAGCCAGAATATTAATAAACCAAATGTTAACAACTAAATTTAACTTTATTCCGAGGCTGCAGACAAGGTTGCCCTTTATCTCCACTACTGTTTTGCACTTGCAATAGAACCACTAGCAAAATCTGTGAGATTGCATCCTGAAATATATGGGTATGAAACTAAAGAAACTGAAAATAAAATCTCTTTATACGCAGATGATGTATTACTTTATATCACAAAACCGGAAATTAATATTCCTAACTTGTTAGATTTAATAACTCAATTTGGATCGTTTTCAGGATATAGAATTAATTGGAATAAAAGTGCTTATGCCAATAATGGGAAATAACTTACATATATTACAACAATACCCTTTTAAGATTGCAAATGTAAAAAATAAATATCTTGGAATTTATGTAACAAAAAGATATGATTCTTTATTTAAATCTAATTTCCCACCCTTATTGAATAAACTACTTAAGAATATCCAATATTGGAAAACATTACCTATTTCAATGCTAGGTAAGATTAATGCGATAAAAATGATTTTTCTTCTACAATTATTATACTTGTTTCAAATGATCCCGATATATCTTCCTAAATTTGTTTTTAAGAAAGTGGACACTATAGTTACCAATTTTATTTGGGATTATAAGAACCATAGAATAACTAAAAAGCATTATGTAAATCAAAAATGAATGGAGGTTTTGCATTGCCTAATTTTATGTTTTATTATTGGGCAGTTAATATAAAAAATATGAATTTCTGGTTGGAAGAACTAGATAAACAACCAGGGGGGGGATAAACAACCAAATTGGTTAAAAATGGAAAAGGAAGACTGTTCACCTTTCGAAATTAGCTCGATTTTATTTGCTAACACTAAAATACATAAGAATATTTATAGAGGAAACCCAATAATAGAAAGTGGTATACGTATTTGGAAACAATTAAAAAACACATTAAAATTACAGAATACACCACTAGCTCTTCCAATTGTAAACAATATTACTTTTAAACCTTCATTGATGGATAAAGGTTTTTTTAAATGGAAGAACTATGGAATAAATAAGATGGTTGATCTCTACAGGGAAAGTTTATTTCTCTCATTTCAGGAATTACAACAAAATTATGGATTACACTCCAAAGAATATTTTAGATATCTACAAATTAGAGATTATGTTAAATCAAATACACCAGATTTTAGGAATAGAAAGACAGAAGTTTTAGATGAATGACTAAATAAACATCCGAATACAGAAAAATTAATATCATATATTTATAATATCTTACTGGAAAATGATTTACCAAATACGGATAAATATACACAAGCATGGGAAAACGAATTAGGTCAAGTAATTAGTAGAGAAGTATGGAATGAAAGTTTACAACATATACACCATTGCTCATTAAATGCCAGACACTCCTTGATACAATTTAAAGTTATACATAGATTACACTTCTCAAAATCCAAATTAAACAGAATTTTCTCAAATGTTTCCGCTATATGTGATAAATGTCAACAATTAGAAGCTAATCTAACGCATTCATTCACAAAATGTACAAAAATTACTAATTTTTGGACAGAAATTTTTAAGATAATCTCAATTGTAGTTAATGCAAATTTAATTCCAGACTCAAAATTAATTATATTGGGAATATTAGAAACGGATCAGATACTAACAACACAACAATTAATTTTTCTTGGTTATAGTTTAATAATTGGTAAAAAATTAAAAGTAAGATTTTGGAAAGGTCCCATATCCCCTACAATCAAAATGTGGATTACAGAAATGTCGGAGACACTTCACCTGGAACGATTAAGACTTGTCCTAATGGACAGGTTAGATCAATTCAGAGGAATATGGTCTCCATTTATTGAATATTTAAAGGGTTAAAGTGGTCCGGTTCGAGGCCATGACTGAAGCCTGAATGAAGGAATAGATGAAGAATTATATACAATAGATCATGAATATATCTCCAATGAAGAATATCTTGCTTAATACTCCACTCATTTTATTTATCTCTTTCTTATTTCTCTTTCTTTTTATTAACTATCTTTATTTCCTACTGTTATAAAATAAAAAAAATATACAAGTATAAATAAGATTGACTGTAAATTTTAAAAATATTAAGAATGTATGTGACGAATAATATTTTCTTTTTTTTGATTTTATATTACTTCTTCTTAATATGTAATTACTTCTAATAAAAATATTTTACAAAAAAAAAAAGAGTTGTGAGTGTGAAATTCTCTGCATCAGAGGGCGGTGGAGGACGGTTCTCTGGATACATTCAAGAGAGAGCTATATAGGGCTCTCAAAGATTGTGGAGTCCTGGGATGTGGGGAGAAGGCAAGAACGGGGTACTGTTTCGTGATGATCAGCCATGATCACATTGAATGGCGGTGCTGGCTCAAAGGACCAAATGACCTACTCCTGCACCTATTGTCATTTGTCTATTGTCCCAGCACCCCGCTATTCACAGTGAAGATCCTGCCCGGTTTGACTTCCTAAACTGCAACACTCTCCCCACCGCCAAACAATGTGACATCCTCCCTGTGGCTCCCTGCCCCTCACCTCTGACGCCTCCTGCTCCTTACCCCTTACCCCTTTGCTCCCCCCCACCCCCAAACAGTGTGAACCCCCACCAGGCTCCCTACCCCCTTCCTTGACTCACTTGACCCCTCTTCTTCCCCCCCCATTCACCCCCTCGGCACCAAATCCACTCCCCCTTGAATCCCTTCCCCCTCCCTTTGCTCCCTGCTTCCCCGCTACACTCACTCATTTTCCAACCCCCAGGCTCTCACCCTTCCCTTCCCCCAGACTGTCACCTCTCTCTCTCTCCGACCCTCTCCCCTTATTCCTCTCTCCTTACTCTCTCTCCCTCACCCCCTCATTTCTCTGCCCCTATCGTTATCTCTCTCTCTCCACGCCCCCTCTCTCACCCATTCCTTTCTCTCTCCACCCATCTATCTCTCTCTCTCTCTCTCTCCCTCCCCACTCTCTCCCTCTCCTCACACTCACCCACTGTCTCTCTCTCCTCCATTCTCCTCAGATGCTGCCTGACCCGCTGAGTTGCTCCAGCACTTTGTCACAGAGTCACATAGCGTTGCAAAGAGGCCCTTCGGCCCAACTCATACCCACACTCCTAGATCCCTCGGCTCCACACATTCCCCCAGCGCCCCGCCATTCACAGTGAAGATCCTGCCCTGGTTTGACTTCCTAAACTGCAACACCCTCCCCACCCCAAAACAATGTGACCTCCTCCCTGTGGCTCCCTGCCCCTTACCCCTGCCACCACCTCCTTCCTGCTCCTTACCCCACTTTGCTCCCTCCCCCTCCTCCCCACCCCCAAAACAGTGTGAACCCCACCAGGCTCCCTACCCCCTTCCTTGACTGACTTGACCCCTCTCCCCCCCATTCATCCCCTCAGCACCAAACCCACACCCCCTTGAACCCCTCCCCCCCTCCCTTTGCCCTGCTTCTCACTCCCTTTGCTACTCACTTCACCCCTTTTCCAACCCCCAGCCTCTCACCCCCTCCCTCGGACTGTCACCTCTCTCTCTCTCTCTGACCCGTCTCCCCTTACTCCTGCCCCTCTCAGCCTCCACCGCTCAGATATCTCTCTCTCCCTCTCCCTTCCGAATTCGCTCCTAACTCCCCCCTCTCTCTCTCTTCTCCATCCCAACACTCTCTCTCTCTCACTCTGTCTCTCTCTCTCTCTCCCACCCTCTCTCACACACTCTCTCTCTCACCCTCTAACCCCCTCTCTATCTCTCCCCCATCGTTCAACCTCCTCTCTCTCTCTCTCTCTCCATCCCAACACTCTCTCTCACTCTGTCTCTCTCTCTCTCTCTCTCTCTCCCACCTCCCCCCCTCTCTATCTCTCCTCTATCGTTCTCCCTCCCTCTCTCGCCCCTATCTCTCTCTGTTTATCTCTCCTCACACTCACTCTCTCCCCTCCCCCTCCCCCTCTCTATCTCTTGTTCTCTCCCTCACTCCCTCCCCCTCTCTTTCTTTCTGTCCCTCTCTCCCACCATCCAGTGCGAGTCGGCTCCATCTTCGCCGCGACGTCATTTCCGGGCTGAGGCCGCCCCGCAGCCTGCGGGGCAACGGGCCGGGGCCGCGACGTCATGTCCGGGCTGATGCCCCTCTCCCCCCCCCCCCCCCCCGCGTTGCGCGGTCTCTCTGTCTGCGGGGCAACGGGCCGGGGCCGTGACGTCATGTCCGGGCTGAGGCCCCTGCGCCGCGCGGTCTCTCTCTCTCTGTCTCCGGGGCAGCGGGATGAGCCGTGAGTACACGGGCCGGGCCGGGCCGGACGCGGTGAGAGGCTCCGGTGGATCAGGGCGGGCGGGGCGGGCGCGCTGTCTGGGGGGGGATTCGGTGCGCGGAGAGGAGAGGGGGAGGGGGGGGGGGGTCCAGGCCGCGGCCGCGGCCTCGGCCTCGCTCGCACCCGGGAGACAGTGACCGGGCCTGGGGTCGGGGTTGGCGGAGCGCTCGGGGAGCCGGGCCTGGGGTCGGGGCTGCGCCGGGTCCCGCCGCCGCAACACGACCATCAATCTCCACATCTCTCATATAAACATAGACAATAGGTGCAGGAGGAGGCCATTCGGCCCTTCGAGCCTGCACCGCCATTCAACATGATCATGGCTGATCATCCAACTCAGTATCCCGTACCTGCCTTCTCTCCATACCCCCTGGTCCCTTTAGCCACAAGGGCCACATCTAACTCCCTTAAATATAGCCAATAAACTGGCCTCAACTACCTTCTGTGGCAGAGAATGCCACAGACTCACCAGTCTCTGTGTGAAAAATGATCTTCTCATCTCGGTCCTAAAAGACTTCCCTCAAATCCTTAAACTGTGACCACTTGTTCCATCCCAGGA
>CM069170.1:16203884-16410080 GCA_035221665.1 Okamejei kenojei
GGCAAGGGCTTCACCCTATCCAGCTACCTGCTGAAGCACCAGCGCACCCACACCGGCGAGCGCCTCTACACATGTGCCCAGTGCAGCAAGGTCTTCACCCAATCCAGCTACCTGCTGAAGCACCAGCGCACCCACACCGGCGAGCGCCCCTACACCTGCGCCCAGTGTGGCAAGGGCTTCAGCCGCTCTGACAGCCTGATTGGGCACCAGCGCACCCACACCGGCGAGCGCCCCTACACCTGTGCCCAGTGCGGCAAGGGCTTTACCCACTACAGCAACATGCTGGCGCACCAGCGCACCCACACCGGCGAGCGCCCCTACACTTGCGCCCAGTGCGGCAAGGGCTTCGCCCAGTCCAGCAACCTGCTTGGGCACCAGCGCACCCACACCGGCGAGTGCCCCTACACCTGTGCCCAGTGCGGCAAGGGCTTCTCCACCTCCTCCAAGCTGCTGTCCCACCAGCGGGTGCACGCCGGCTACCAACCCATCCCCAGCCCGGGGTGTGGAGAGCACTTTGCCATGGCCTCCCACGCCCTGTCTCACCAGCACGTGCACAGCAGTGGCCAGCCCTACGACTGCCCGTACTGTGGTGAGTCGTTTGACAGCTCGCGGGGGCTGCGGCAGCACCGGCGGGCGCACGTCGGCGAACAGATGCTCCCACTGTGACAAGAGAGCATGGGGGCTGCGGGAGCACCAACGGATACACACCAGAGAGAGACCCTTTGTGTGCGCTGAGCATGGCAAGGGTTTCACCCGCATGTCCAGCCTGTGGCAGCACCGGCGTAACCACAGCAGTGAGCGTCCCTTCCCCGCCCGTCCTATGGTAAAAGCTTCACCTGCCTTGACCACCTGCTGGAGCGAGTCTACACCGGCCTGAGCCCCTTCACGTGCCCGCTCTGTGGCAAGGTCTTTGCCGCTCCTCCAGCCTGCTGGCACACTGCCACGTGGATAGGCGCTGTTTAGTTAGAGACAAAATGCTGGAAGGAATGGGTAATGTTTCTTGTCGAGACCCTCCTCAGTCTCGACCCGAACTGTCACCCAGTGCTTCTCTCCAGAGATGCTGCCTGACCTGCTGAGTTGCTCCCGTATTTTGTGTCCTTTTTTGTAAACCGGCATCTGCAGTTCATTGTTTTTAAACCATTCTGGTTAACCAATTCTGCACCTTCCCCAAAGCCGCTACATCAGTCCTGTAATGGAGTGACCAGAACTTTATGCAACGCTCCAAATTCTACCTGACCAATGTCCCTTAAAGCTGCACATATACATTCCTCTCTCCTTATCTCACATCCTTTTTATCTCCTTATTTCCTCTCGCCTCTGTCACTAACTTCACTCATCTGCCGATCACCCCCTCATCTGTTAACATAGTGTCAGTCTGGCAAAGTGTCCTTACCCAAAATGTCACCAATCCATGTTCCCCACAGATGCTGCCTGACCCGCTGAGTTACTCCAGCACTTCGTGTTAGTCATAGAATGATACAATGTGGAAACAGTACCTTCGGCCCAACTTGCCCACACCGACCAACGTGTCCCGGTACACTAGCCCCACCTGCCTGCATTTGGTCCATATCGCTTCAAACTTGGCCTATCTATGTACCTGTCTATAGCTCTTTCTTAAATGTTTGGATAGTCCCAGCCTCAACTACCTCCACCGGCAGCTTGTTCCATATACCCACCACCCTCTGTTGATAGTCACCCCACAGATTCCTATTAAATCTTTTCCCCTTCACCTTGAACCCATGTCCTCTGGTCCTCGATTCCCCCATTCTGGGCAAGAGATTCTGTGCATCTAACTAAATTGTCGCTATACAAGATTCCAGCATCAGCATTTCTTGTGTCTCCCTTACTCGTATCCACCTATCACTTCTGAAGATGGGTCTCAACCTGAAACGTCACCCATTCCTTCACTCTAGAGATGCTACCTGTCCCTCTGAGTTACTCCAGCATTTTGTATCCACCTATCACTTGCCAGGCTTTGTCCAGCCCCCATCTCTCTTTTCCAGCTTCTTCCCCCCATCCTCTCCACTCAGTCTGAAGAAGGGTCCTGACTCAGTGTGTCAGGCGGCATCTGTAGAGGGAAGGGAATCTAAGGCGACCACTCCCACCTCTCCTTTCCAACTTTCTCCACCCCCCCCCCCCCCCCCCTCCACACACACCAAGCAGTCTGAAGAAGGGTCCCGACCTGGAATGTTGCCTGTCCATGCTCTCCAGAGGTGCAAGTTACTGCAGGAGATTGTGTCTCTTTTTGTAAACCAGCATCTGCTGTTCCTTGTATCTAGACTAGGCGTGCATTACACCGTACACTTGCGCTCGGTCCTCCAAGGCCTGCTGGATCTCCCGGTTGCCAACCATTTTAACTTCCCTTCTCACTCCCACTGATCTTTCTGTCCTGGGCCTCCGCCATTGCCAGAGTGAGGTGACACGCAAACTGAAGGACAGCACCTCATAGCTTACAGCCCAATGACATGAACATTGAATCATCCAAATTAAACGGACATGCCCCCCCCTCTCTCTCGTGGTCCATCTCTTCGTCATTCCGCTGCCTTCTTCTTGCTGGCAAAGGGCGTCAGGATTAATCTTGAGTCACCGCTTCCCGTATTTGAAGTATGTTTAAAAAGTATGTTTTAGTGTTTCTAGGTTTGTTTTACACGGGGGGGGGGGGGGGGGAATTGGGGGAAACTGTTTTTCAGTCACTTACCTCGACGGAGATGCGATTTTTCTCCTTCTCCGAGGATCGCCCGTGAGGAGCTCCAACCTCACGGCCTGTGGACTTTAACACCATGAAGCCCGCGGTCTCCGGTAACAAGAGGCCGACTCGGGAGCTCCATGCTGTGGAGTGTTCCAATCCTTCCCGATACCGGAGTTTCCGTCATCCCGGCACAACGGCTTCGGACATCGGACCGTCAGCAGCGGCGACTGTGGAGGGTTCAACAGCCCCGACCACGGGTGAACAAACGAGGAAGATGATTCAACTTTATTTCCTTCCATCACAGTGAGGAATGTGGATTCTGCTGTGGTGGATGTTTATGTTAAATTTTATTTTATGTAGCTGTGTGTCTTGTTGCTTTTTACTTAGTATGGCTGTATGGTAACTGAAATATCACTCTACCTTAATTGGCACGTGACAATAAATTGAACGATCAGATTTCCTCTACCTCTGTATCTATCTATCTCCATAATTATAAAACTCTGATCTAGTATGTGTGTAAGTGTTTATTTATTTGTTTGTGTGTTGTCACATCTTCTCAAAAAAACGATGTGCTAATTTCCCCCTCTTCTCCCCCCCCCCCCTATTCCCCCATCTGTCTCTGCCCCCTCTCTCTGGCCATCTCCCTCTCTAGATGCACCTGCGAGTTGGGACTTTCTTCCCCCCTGCCAATATTCCCCCAGCCTCTCTTCCACCCCCCTTCCCCCCACCAGCCTACATCCCTCCGCCCACCCTCATGCCCTCCTCTCTCTACCCTCCTCCCCTCTCTTTTCCCGCTTCTCTCTCACTTGGTCTCTCTCTTCCTCACCGCTCTCTCCCCCCTCTCTCCAACCCTCACTCAAGCCCCTCTCTGCGCCCCTCTCTGTCTCTCTGCCCCCTCTCTGTCTCTGCCTCCTCTCTCTGTCTCTGCCCCTTCTCTCTCTGCCTTTTCTGTGTGTGTGGGGGGTTAGTGGTGTGTAGGGGGGGTTAGTGTGTGTGGGGAGGTTAGTGTGTGTGTGTAGGGGAGTTAGTGTGGGGTGGGGGGTTGGTTAGTGTTGTGTGGTGGGGTTAGTGTGTGTGTGGGGGGTTAGTGTGTGTGGGGGGGGGTTTTAGTGTGTGTTTGTGTGTGTGGGGGGGGGGGTTAGTGTGTGTTTGTGTGTGTGGGGGGGGTTAGTGTGTGTGTGGGGGTTAGTTAGTGTGTGTGTGGGTCGGTTCAGTGTGTGTGGGGGGGGTTAGTGTGTGTGTGGGGGTTGTGTGTGTGGGGGGGGCGTTAGTGTGTGTGTGGGGCGTTAGTGTGTGTGGTGTGTGGGGGGGATAGTGTGTGGGGGGTTTAGTGTGTAGCGGTTCGCGTGTGTGTGGGGTGGGGGGGTTATTGTGTGTGTGGGCAGGGTTAGTGTGGGGGTTTGTGTGTGTGTGGTGGGGGGGGTTTGGTTAGTGTGTGTGTGGGGGGCGGTTAGTGTGTGTGTGGGGGGGGCGTTAGTGTGTGTGTGGGGGCGTTAGTGTGTGTGTGGGGGGGTTGGTTAGTCTGTGTGGGGGGGGTTGGTTAGTCTGTGTGGGGGGGGTTTGTGTGTGTGCGGGGGTTAGTGTGTGTGTGTGGGGTGTTGGTGCGTGTGGGGTGTTGGTGCGTGCGGGGGTTGGTTAGTGTGTGTGGGGGGTTAGTGTGTGTGTGTGTGGGGGGGGTTTGTGTGTGTGTGTGGGGGGGTTGTGTGTGTGTGTGGGGGGTTTGTGTGTGTGTGGGGGGGTTTGTGTGTGAGTGTGGGGTGGTTAGTGTTGTTAGGTGTGTGTGTGGGGTGGTTAGTGTGTGTGTGGGGGTGGTCAGTATGTGTGGGGGTCGGTGGGTTGTGTGTGGGGGGGTTGGTTGGTTGGTGTGGGGGGTGGTTTGTGTGTGTGTGGGTGGTTGGGGTTGGTTTGTGTTTTTGGGGGTTTAGTTGTTGTGTGGGGGTTGGTGAGTATGTGTGGGGGTTATGTGTGTGTGTGGGGGGGGCTGGTTAGTGTGTGTGGGGGGGGTTAGTTGTGTGTTAGTGTGTGGGGGGGGCGTTAGTGTGTGTGGGGGGGCTGGTTAGTTGTGTGTGGGGTGGGTGGGGGTGGATAATGTATGGGGGGGATAATGTGTGGTTGGTTTAAGTGTGTGTGTGGGTGGGTTAGTGTTGTGGTGGGGTGGTTAGTGTGGGGGTTTAGTGTGTGTGGGGGTTAGTGTATGTGGGGGGGGTGTTAGTGTGTGTGGTGGGGGTTGGTGAGTGTGTGTGGGGCGTTAGGTGTGTGTGTGTGGGGGGGAGGCTGGTTAGTGTGTGTGTAGGGGGTTAGCGTTGTGTGGTGGGGTGGGGGGGGTGGGAGGGTTTTAGCGTTGTGGGGGGGTTATTGTGTGTGTGTGGGCGGATTATTGTGGTGTGGGCGGGTTAGTGTGTGGGTGGGGGGTTTGTGTGTGTGTGTGTGTGGGGGGGGCGTTAGTGTGTGTGTGTGGGGGTTGGTTAGTGTGTGTGGGGGTTGGTTAGTGTGTGTGTGGGGGTTTGTGTGTGTGGGGGGGTTAGTGTGTGTGTGCGCGGGGGTTAGTGTTTGTGTGTGGGGGCGTTGGTGCGTGTGGGGGTTGGTTAGTGTGTGTGTGGGGGGTTAGTGTGTGGTGGGTGGTTAGTGTGTGTGGGGTGGTTAGTGTGTGTGTGGGGTGGTTAGTGTGTGTGTGGGGGTTGGTGTGTGTGGGGTGGGGGGGGGGTGGTTTGTGTGTGTGTGTGGGGTAGTTAGTGTGTGGGGGTTTAGTGTGTGTGGGGGTTGGTGAGTATGTGTGGGGGTTAGTGTGTGTGGGGGGGTTAGTGTGGGGGTGTTAGTGTGTGTTTGGGGGGCGTTAGTGTGTGTGGGGGGGCTGGTTAGTGTGTGTGCGTGGGGGGGGGGTTAGTGTGTGTGCGTGGGGGGTGGTTAATGTGTGGGGGGGTTAATGTGTGGTTGGTTTAGTGTGTGTGTGGGTGGGTTAGTGTGTGTGGGCGAGTTACTGTGTGAGGGACGTTAGTGTGTGTGTGTGGGGGGGTTAGTGTGTGTTTGGGGGGCGTTAGTGTGTGTGTGGGGTGGGTTGGTAAGTGTGTGTGTGGGGGGGGGAGGGAGGGGGGGGGGGGGGGAGTTAGCGTGTGTGTGGGGGCGTTTGTGTGTGTGGGTGGCGTTAGTGTGGGGGTTTTGGTTAGTGAGTGTGCAGGTGTTAGTGTGTGTGTGGGCGGGTTAGTGTGTGTCGGGGGGGTTAGTGTGTGTGTGAGGATAGTGTGTGTGGGGGGGGGGGTAGTGTGTGTGTGTATGGGGTTTATAGTGTGTGTGTGTAGGGGGTATAGTGTGTGGGGGGGTTAGTGTGTGTGTGGGGGGGATTAGTGTGTGTGTTGGGGGTTATGTCACAACAGGAATCCTTTCAGCCACACCCGCGCAGTTCGGGGTTATGGGTGTAGTGGAATATTGTGTTCTAGGCCAGCCCTCCCATGTGAAACCACGTGCTCCACATACACTACCCCCCGTATCAGAGCCCAACGGGTCCCACCTGGTCTAGTATGTTACTAAAATTCTCATCTTCAACCGTGCGTTCCCTTCCTCTCCCGCTTCCCCTCCTCCCCACCCCATCTCTCTCTCCCCCTCTCACTTGAATGCACTAGCGATATTGTGATCTCCTGCAGCTGCGGGAGCCATCGCCTGTTAATGACCCCTCGATGGCTGGACCCCCCAACCCGACCGAGGATCACAGGTACTGTACCGGGAAAAAACTCCGAAGCTGATGGGCAGGATCTTCCAGGACCAATGGATTTGGAGCTGCCGTCTGCAAGGTAATCCCCGTTCCAGTGGAGTTTCGCAGAAACAGCAGGTTACAGTAAACACAGTATCTGGAAGCATCGGAGTGGCATCCATTGTGTCCGGAAATGTGGTTGGACTTCAGGTCAGACTGAAGCGCAGGGGACTTCGACCCCCCCCCCCCCCCCCCTACCATCCTACTGGCTAACGTACAGCCCCTTGAAACAAAGTGGAGGCCAAAGTCCACAACCAGGCCTGGAGCCTTCAACACAGCACCGAAGGCCTACAACACAGGCTCTGAGTCAGAATCAGATTTTATTTGGCAAATATGTTTTGTAACATACGAGGAATTTCACATGCCAGGTCAATCATACAATTAAAAGCACCAGATGCAAAAACACATTTTAACATGACATCCACCACAGTGACTCCTACACATTCCTCACTGTGATGGAAGGCGAAATAAAGTTCAAGTCCTTCCTTTTGTTCTTCCTCGGTCGGGGGCCACGAGCCTCCGTTGATGGGACAATCTTGACTCCCGTACCCACCAGCGTTTGGGCCCTCCGCGTCAAGGCGTTCAGCTCCTGCATCGGGGGAATGCCAGTTCCCCCGCGCTGGGCGATCGAACCTCGCGTCGGGGCTGAACGAACCTTCTACAGCGTTGAAACTCCCGACTCAGCCTCACCTGCGACTGCGAACCCTTGATGGTCAGTCCGCAGGCCGCGGTGGGAGCAATCCCAGGCAAGGGATCCGCTCCGATGTTAATCCGCGCCCCGCGGTGAGGCTCACGACAGTCCGAGGAGGATTCAAGCGATAGTAGGCCACAGAGCCTGGAGAATGTGATGCGAAAATTGAGCACATCTCTGGGAAGGTAAGAACTTGAAAAACAGTTTCCCTTGATCCCCCTCCCCTCCCCCACATAAAACAAACCGAAGAACATAAACTTTAAACAGACACTAAAAATAACAAAAAGGTGAAAAAACTAACAGACTGCCGGCAGGGCTGGCCATCTCCCTGGAGGTCCAAAAGCATAGAACACAGGCCTGGAGCCTATAACACAGCCCTGTGGCCTACAAAACAGGCTCGTGGCACCAGAACTTAGGCCAAAGCCCATAACTTATACCCGGAAACTATAACTATAGCACAGGCACAGAGCCTATAATAAAGCCCTTCTTGCGAATGAAAGATAAATAAACCAAAGGAATAGTTAGATCACAAGCCGGGTAAAGTAAATAAGTAAAGTAAAGTATCCTTTATTGTCATTCAGACCTTTCGGTCTGAACAAAATTTCGTTACCTTGCAGTCATAGCATATAATAAAAAACAAAATACACAATAAACGCATATTTAACATCCACCACAGTGAGTTCACTAGGCACCTCCTCACTGTGGTGGAAGGCAAAAGTCTTAAAGTCTTTGTCTTCTTCCCTCCTTGATCTCCCTCTGTGCTGAGGCGATCCAGGCGATGAGGGTGTTGAGCAGCCAGGTTGTTGTCTCTGCGTCAATGTCTGCCAGGCCCTGAGCTCCATTTGGTGGGTGGTAGAGAGGGCATCCAGAGACAACATGGTTGGCTCTCTGTTGTTCTACTCAGCATTCACAGGCTAGGCTCTGGTGGAGCCCCCATCTCCACATGCTGGCATTGAAACGCCCAACTCCAGTACCAAGTGTGTTGAGCTTCACCCATGCTCTTCTGGGGAGGTCAGACCCTGGACAGCTTTTATCTGGTGAAGACTTGTAGCTGTGTAATGGAGATGAGGTTGCCTTCCACTCCTGTGAGCCTACAAACAGGCCCAGAGCCTATAACACAGGCCTGGAGCCTACAACACAGGCCCGGAGCCTAAACACAGGCCCGGAGCCTATAACACAGGCCTGGAGCTTACAACACAGGCCCGCAGACAATAACACAGGCCTGGATCCGAAAACACAGACCAGGAGCCGAAAACACAGGCCCGGAACCAAAAACACAGGCACGGAGCTTGCAACACAGGCCCGGAGCCTACTACACAGGCCCGGAGCCTACAACACAGGGCCAGAGCATATAACACAGGCCTGGAGCCTACAACACAGGCCTGGGCACATGACATAACCCTGGAGCCTATGACATAGGCCTGGGGCCTATGACACAACCCTGGAGCCTATGACATAAGCCTAGGGCTCATGAAACACAGGTTGCATGTTCCGGAACTTAGGCAAAATCCCACAACACAGGCATAGGACCTAAAATACAGGACCTGATCCCACAATACAGGCCCAGAGCCTATAAAATAGCCCTGAGGCCTACGAAACAGGCCCAGAATCCCAGAACTTCGTGCAAAGCCCGGAACACAGGCCTGGGGCCTAAAACATAGGGGACGCCAACATACAAATCCTCTGAACCAAAGCGCATTATTGAGAGATATTTTAGTGGGTGCTTAGCGACAGATATAATATATTTGTGTGTTTACGCTTGGATCTAAATGTTTTACTGAAGCTTTTTGGGCCAAAAATCAGCAATTAGATGACAAAATAAAAGCAAAATAAACATGATTCCCCCCTTCCCTCCCTCTCTCCCCCCCTCTCTCTTGTGGATGTCAGTGAGTGAGGAAAGAAAGGAGGTCTGGGGGCCCTCTGGTCCTCCGACTGCAGCGTGCCCTATTGAAGGCCACGGAGCAGCGTGTCTGGTCCTCCGACTGCAGTGCCTACCTGGCAGCGGGAGGTCAAGATGCATCTGTCCTCGTTCCCCACAGACGCTGCCCGACCCGCTGATTTACTGCAGCACTCTGTGACCTTCTTCCCATGATGCATGTCATCCCCCCCCCCCCCCCACAACACAAGTGACTCAGCGCCAATCACCGGCCGTCCCCCTCAGATTGGGGGTGACGTCAGGGTGCTGGTCTTGCTGGCTGGCGGACAGGCTGCTCAGCCCCCAGGTCGGTGCGGAGCCCCCACTTCTCCCCTTCCCTCCTCCCCCCCTTCGTTCTCCCTCTCCCCTCACTTCCACCGTCCTCATCCCCATTCCCATTTGCTTCCTCACCATCTCTCACCTCCGTCCCGCCTCACATTTCCCCCTCTCCCTCACATATTCATCTCCCCCCTCACTCAACCCACTCACCCCCCCCCCCCTTCTTCAAGCACTAGTAATGTTCACGCATTAGTATTGTCCTGCTTGCCAGCTTGTTCACCCTCTGTGCAGGGTTTAGAAGCCATTGGTGTGGACGGAGAGACGGGGACGTGAGCGGCCATTGAGGGCAGCCAGGGTGCCGGTGAGCCCCCATATCTTCTTGGTGTGCGGACTGAGCTTCGAGGGGCTGAGCTTCAGTGGAGGACCACATGGCAGGGCACAACAAGGGGAAATGTTATGAGTGTGACGTGTGTGACAAGGCCTGGCAGAGCCCGAGCGAGCTGGAGACCCACCGGCGGGTGCACACGGGAGAACGCCCCTACAACTGCTTGCAGTGCAGCAAGGGCTTCACCCGCTATGACAGACAGCTGCGGCACTACTGCCAGCACACCGGCGAGAGGCCCTTCAGCTGCTACGACTGCAGCATGAGTTTCAAGAAAATGCATGAACTGAAGATACAGCGGCGAGTGCACATGGGGCGAGAAGCTCTTCGGCTGCTCCACCTGTGACAAGAGCTTTACCCGGTTGTCGGGGTTGCGGCTGCACCGGCGGGTGCACAGCAGTGAGCGGCCCTTCACCTGCTCCAACTGCGGCAAAGGCTTCAAGTCGTCTACGGACTTGTTGATGCACAGGCAGTTCATAGTGCAGCCGGTCTGTGGCTGCACTCACCACGATGCCCGTGGCCAGGGGTCTGAGTCCATCACCTCCCCCACTAAGGCCACCTACTTGACACTGGCCATGGCACCCAGATCCAGCCTGCTGGATGGCAGCCTTTTTGTGGGAGGTGATGGGCCGGTACTTCTCTCTGGTGAAGACGTCGGTGGAGGCGGCTGTCCCTGGCAACACCGCGGCCGCTCGGCAAGGACGACAGCAGACTGGCCGATCACCTCGCCACTCTTTCCTCCACCATCCTCAACCAGCTCAAGGCCGTGCTGGCATCCGTACATCTGAATTTCAAAATCCATGGAGAAAATCTAACACGTCCGAACTGCACTTATCAGCCATCACCTGCTATAAACCCAGCTACCTTTGTACCACTGCCAGAAGAAGAATGCGACCATGATTGTCTTTTGCTTGTAGAAGCCGCTGCCACTCCCCGGCTGGACTTACAGTCATGCGATTAATAATCCTGATCTGGACCTATTTACCGATGGCTCTTCACACCGACCTAGCGCTGACCGATTATTGGCAGGATATGCAGTGGTTACACCACACCAAGTGCTGGAGGTGTACGCTTTACCATCCAGAATGTCCGCTCAGGCAGCTGAGCTGTATGCCCTGACTCGTGCCTGCATACAAGTGCTAATATCTACACCGATTCTTGCTATGCGTTTGGGGTTGTACATGACTTTGGGCAGTTATGGAAAAATACAGGATTCATCGCATCAACAGGAGAGATGATCTTAAATGCATTAATATCCTAAAATGTAGACATATTCCTTATTGTATCTTTGTTGTTTAAAATACATGAATATACTAACATTGAGTGGGATGAGAGAGAATACGAGGGTGAAGTGTGGAATCTAGATGGGCATCTAAACAGGAAGAAGGTAGAAGTTTGAAATCCAACGAATGACTTCCACACAGAACACAGTGAACTTGCTGCTGGAAGTAAAAAAGCTTCCTTATCTCGTTAGAGTGTCGGGTTATTGCCCATATTCCTTTGCATGCACAAGGAGGTATCTCTTTGCTTGCTCCAACCAAAATTATAATCGGACCTGTGTGGCTCCATTTTTGCAACTGATTAATGAGAGAAAATATTAATATCCTTTCTTAGTCTAAGTGTTGATCAACAAGGAGGGAACTGTGCAAGAAAAATTAATATCCGTCCTTATTTAATTTTGATTAGAATTGAACAAGGTAATGGAAGGATGTATTGGATGTGACAATTGGCGGCTCTCGCTTGACCAGGTGCAGAAGAGGTTGTGGGAATCGGCAAAGTAAGATTAGACGTATTACCCCATTTCTGGGAATGTGTGAAGCGTGGATGGTAAATGTAAACATGAAATAGCAGAGTAGATAATGAAGCTTGTTTACTCTTCTGTGAGGATTACAGAGGATTTCCCTTGCCCCCTACTGCTAGTAGCATAGATATGTTGCAGTAAATGGGAGGCTTATGATTGCTTTGGAATGGGGATGGTGGTGTGGGCTGCCTGAAAGATGACATAGAATAAGGTCAAGATTACCATGTATTGTGTTTGACTTGTATTAACCATCTGTTTGACTTGTATTCACCATTCCCCACACCCATCCCTCACCGTCTTGCGGACGTCCAAGGGCAGAGAGCGAGATCTCAATGTTCGGAGTTCTGATATGTCCATCACTGCCTGTCCGTTGTCATCGATGTTTAAACAGCAATTAGAGAGGTTGAATTTCCCGCATACTCCTCCTTCTTCTGCCAGGAGCTAATCTAGGGCCAACCGGTTCTGGTATATTGCTGCTCTCATCTGTGTCTGCTGCTTTGCCAGCATCTCCAGTGCCCCCGCAGTTTGGTTGGTAATTACTTCCAATAATGCCTGAAGTCTTACGATCCGGTTTAACGTGTATACCGGGGTTCGGTAGCCCCAGGATCCATCCTGTGCCCAAGTGGCTGGTCCATAGTATGAGATGATTCTTGCGGGTGGCCATTCGTCATCTTCCCATTCTCCAATGTCTATTTTCCTCATCTTCCGATATAGGTTGTCAAATACAGGTGTTCCTAGCGACCGCCCTTCTTCGGTGTTTAACAGGAAAAATCCCAGTTGTACCAGTCCAATAAAGCAAGTCCCGCTCCAATTTGTTGGTAACACCGAGTATGCCTTGTGTCCGCATATCCATAACAGTCCTTCAGGGGCTGGTCCACTAGAGGTAACCTTGTTCCATATGTCTCGCAACACCAGGATTCCTTGATAAGGGTTGTTCCCGGTGCAGTTCCATAGTCCAGTCGATTCCATTCCATTGGTCTTCATCCAGATAGTGCAGTTTCTCCCGTCTTTCTTAGTTGGATACCATTTAGGCTCCTCTGGCCACCACACTCGGGACTGATTTGGCCACTGGGTGATGATGCGCTGGCAGGGGCTGCTGCCTACTAGGACGGCATCCTTTGCCCAGGGCCTAGTGATACACTCAGTCCCAACTGGAGCGTCTGTCAGGACCCATGCCTGGGGATCTCGGTCTTGTCCAACTGTCGGGTTCCACTCCATCAGGTCCCATACTTCAACAATGGATCCTCTCCACGGCCTACGTAAGCTCATCAGTGGTCCGCCACAGACCCAACAGTTAGTCACATTCAGGATTCCAGCTATCCGGAGGGCCAAGTCCACAAACAGGTTTTTTCCTCCTTCAGGGATCTCAATCTGCTTCTTTATTTCTTCGTACAGTGTCTGGTGCAATTGAGGCTGAGTAGGTGGGGGAGGGGGAGGCTTGGTGACTACTACTTCCGTTAACTTTGTTATTACTTCCTCCTTTATTTTATCTAATGTCCATCTTAAGGCGTGGAAAGGGAGATCTAACTGTCCTGTCCTAGTTATACAAACCCATCTCTCCCCCTTTGGGCAGGTAACGTACCCAAACCTCCCTATATATCCTCTATTCTCTACCCTATAATACTTCTTTCCCCCATCCTCACAAATAATTCTAGTCCTCAGGTTATAGCAAGCATCGTTCACATGGGAAAGATAGGTAAATGATCTGGTTGTCCGCCTTCCGTATCTGATAGGATGATAACATTTATCACAGTTATTAATACTTTATACCATAATTACATGCAGAGCAAGCAATACCACAAATGATCCTTTCATACTGCTAGTTATACATTTAATTTTTTCTAAAAGTTAATGTTAGGGACTTATTTCCTGGCTTCACCATCCACTGTTCCTCTTTATCAGGAGCGGGGTGGATCAACGAGTCCTTTAACCCGGGTCGCGTGGGTCCACCCTTTCTCTTTTGTTCATACTGCTGTCTCGGTTGTCAGTAATACTAGGTATGGGCCGGTCCACTTGGGCTGGAGTTTCTCCTCCTTCCAATTCTTGACCAGTACCCAGTCGCCGGCCTTTACAGCATGTATTGGAAAGTCGAGTGGTGGGCTTTGAGCCAATAGTCCTTTAGCTTTTAATTCTGTAAGGGAACGAGATACTGCCAGTAAATAGTTCCTTAAGAATGACATCACTGCCTCTATGGTGGGTATTCCTTTCTATCTTTCCCAAATAAGGTAACCCAATACAAACATTTTCATAGGGGGACACTGCTAACTAGTTATGGGGTCTCCGTTTGCTTTTCTCAAAGCCTTTCTGTTTCCCACTGCTCCAAACATGTGCCAGACTCCATGTACATATGCTGCTCTTAAAGCCTTAATTTCTGCCAATTGAGCTAAGCAAGATTACAGGCAAACTTCCAATTTGATTACCTTAAAGTCTAATTCATCCTGATGCATCACTTCAAACCTTGCATACTTGCTATTATGATCCCTTTAACAAGAAACATCCACAAGCAAAACCTTTTTGTCCCCTCATTCAAAGGCTCTGACTGTAAAACATTTCTCAGACTTGTGTGTCCTTCTTCCTTCATTATTTTTCTTAATGGCATCACAATTTCAACATACTTCCCAATCTTAGTCTGAACTATATCCTGTCATTTCCAAGCCTATCATCAACATCTGTTCTACTGTCTGAGGTTTGGGAACTTCAATTATCGCTTCAAATTTGATCCTGCGCTATAGCTTTTTACTTCTTTAGATATTACTCGTCCAAAATTATTCTACCTGCTGCTGACAAAACAACAACTTCTTCCTTGATACATTATGACCTCCTGTGCCATCTTTTTCAAGATAATTACAATGTCTCTCACATTGCTTCTCACTTGTGGAACAAACCAACAAATCATCCACATACTATATCAACACCTTCCAAATCTGCCTACAACATCTGATTAAAAACACGGCGCTAGTATTTAAAACCCTGCCGCATCCTAGCCTAGGTGTATTTAATACCTCTTCTTAATGTTCTTACCATAACTATGTTCACCATTATCTTAATATTATTATTATTATTTCCTGATTATCGTACCTGTTCACATCCCCAACACCTTATCCATTACCTATCTCCTTACTAGCCTTCCTTGACCTCTTCCTTGAGATTCTGACTTGTTTTTCACCTAATCCAATTTCTTCTGGTACCTTAGTTCTACTTGATCTCTCCGCTCCCGAATTACCTTAAATACCATATCCTCTCCCTGGGGTCCTAATTTCAAATTTACGGAGGTTCCCATGTGTATCCCATACACCCCAGGGAGCAGGACCCCCGACTTCCCTATTCTTCCTCCATGAGTGTGTACGACTGCACCTCCCGTCGTAGCCTGGAACATTCTCTCTTGAAATGATGCTCCTCGTTACAATAGTAACACCGGGATAGCCCATGTCCCACCCTCCTGATCCTTGTTCCTTGTTTTCCCGGGGACCCCAACTTCGGTCCCTCCAGTCACCTCTTCCAACTTATCTGTGGCATATAATTCATAATTAACACTTCCATCTTATCACACATTTATCTTGACAGTATCTTCCTTGTGCCACTTCCTCACCAATTTCCTTTCTTTCTCCTCATTTCTCAGAGTGCTTTCTTTAGATACAGGGAACTTTTTACTTAGCAATTCAACTGCAGTTATCTTACTTATTGTATTATCTTTCACTGTGCACTATATCAATTGTTTGCATCATAAAAACAGGTAAAATACAACATATTAAAGCAAACCATACAACATTCACTTTTTCTGTCGAACAGGGGCGATCAAAGGTGAATACCTCTTTAACTCATGTTTAACTCATTGTCTGCCAAATCGTTTTTTTTCTGCCCTGGGGCCCCATTAATTTATTACCCTTCTCCAACCATAAGAATGTTTATCTAAAACAAACCATAAAACGCTGCTTGTTGTTCAGCAATTAACTTATTTCTAATTTTGTTCAAACCATTCTCCCTACAATTCCCAAATTGCAATTCCTAGTTTAAATACATACGACTAACAATTTTCCAAATTAACTTTACTGAAAAGAAATCAACAAAGCCAAGCAACCTACATTTTCCAACTTTTAAGTTGCGATGATACAAAGCGTTGTCCGTTACCTTACAGCTGTTCGTAACCTCCCCCATGCTTACAATTTCTTAAAGGAACACACATACCTACCCTTACAGCATGTGGCCTACAGCAAACAAACCTATCACATATACAAACTTCCTCATTCATACAAAACCGGTTTTGTATGAAAACACACAAATCACATTAGTTCCATTCTTACTTCAATGAGATTGTGTGAAACAACTCAATATTTCTTTCATAGATACATAGAAACATAGAAATTAGGTGCAGGAGCAGGCCATTCGGCCCTTCAAGCATGCACCGCCATTCAATATGATCATGGCTGATCATCCAACTCAGTATCCTGTACCTGCCTTCTCTCCATACCCCCTGATCCCTTCAGCCACAAGGGCCACATCCAACTCCCTCTTAAATATGGCCAACGAACTGGCCTCAACTACCTTCTGTGGCAGAGAATTCCACAGATTAGGAGACCAAAATTGTACGCAATACTCCAGGTGTGGCCTCACCAAGACCCTGTACAACTTCAGTAGAACCTCCCTGCTCTTGTACTCAAATCCTTTTGCTATGAATGCCAACATACCATTCACTTTTTTCACAGCCTGCTGCACCTGCATGCCTACTTTCAATGACTGGTGTACCATGACACCCAGGTCTTTCATGTGCTTCGCCTTTCTTTTTAACTTTTCGTACTCAAAACATTTGGCACTGTGATTTTCCTTAGATTTTTTCTTAGATACTCTGAATATTCTGTACAGTCCAGTGCCACCAGACTGAACTCCCCCTTATTGGTTCCTTTCGTAAATCAAAATAACAGAACTTAATCATAGTCTCCTTATCTTTTACCCCCGGGGCTTCCTTCTCCCCAAGATTGCCACATTCGCCCCAATGGACTATCAGGCAGAATGTGCGGCTCTTCACCAGTGTGAGCCTTGTCCTGTTTCCCCCCGGACTCTTACTTTTCCCGTTCCGGTTATCTTTATCTTATCGGACTATTCCCATGCAACAGACCCCCGGTCGCCCAGGCAATACTTAATAGTCAGTTTTCTTACCCGGGTCTTGTGCACAAGAATCACTCGACCGTCCCTTGTTTATTTACCTGACACTCCCTCTTGTTTCCTGAGTCTTTTGCCCGACTATCACTCGCTCAAACCGCTGATGGCAAGCAAGGAGATCAGAGATTGCTGAAATCAGCAGGGTGCACCTTCCCTTCCTTCTTTGCCTCCACCGAGCAGCCGGAGTGGCAATCGTGGACGAGCCCCCAGTTTGTGAGATATGCGATGTGCTCACAATCACTACTCAAAGACTAAATCGTGGAAGCAAGAAATTCTTTATTTTCGAGTCTGCAGAGTCGGGTGCCTCTCCAAGTTGAGACACACCGAAGTCAGAAGGGTAAACCCCCTTTATACACACAATTCTACATCCAACCTCCCCTCCTTTGAGCCGCTCCAATCAGACACTGAGGTGGACAACCTGTAGGTACGTCCCCCCAGTACCTCCCACATCATACATCGCATGTCCATGGTAATGAGCAGTTTCTTGACCAGGGGTGTGTTGTAATATTCATTTATTTTATTAAGCATGCTCAGTTGTTCATGACCTACCCTAGTTTTACTCACCTCCAAGTGAACTCTCTCAGTTCTCCTATATCAGCACTAAAGCTAAGCTATAGTGACAAGGGTCCCATCTATCATTCCATTCTACTGATAGGGATCTATCTACATCACTCCCTTCTACCGCTATACAATGCTATTACTTCTTACTCAAGGATGGGTCTGGTAACTTTTATACACAGCTGTGTCAGAACCCTCTCCCCTATCGGTTTGAATCCTCTTTAAAGCCCCTTACAATAGTGGGGTTTAATCACTTTATCCCTCACAATGCCATGTTAAAATGTGTTTTTGCATCTGTTGCTTTTAATTGTATGATTGACCTGGCGTGTGAAATTCCTCGTATGTTACAAAACACACTTGCCAAATAAAATCCGATTCCGGTTTGGCCCAAGTTCTGGGTGTCAGAGCCTGTGTTGTAGGCCTTCGGGGCTGTGTTGAAGGCTCCAGGCCTGGTTGTGGACTTTGGCCTCCACTTTGTTTCAAGGGACTGTACATTAGCCAGTAGGATGGTAGGGGGGGGGTCGAAGTCCCCTGCTCTTCAGTCTGACCTGAAGTCCAACCAAGTTTCCGGACACAATGGATGCCACTCCGATGTTTCCAGATACTGTGTTTACTGTAACCTGCTGTTTCTGCGAAATTCCACTGGAACGGGGATTCCCTTGCAGACGTCAGCTCCAAATCCATTGGTCCTGGAAGATCCTGCCCATCAGGTTTGGAGTTTTTCCCGGTAGAGTACCTGTGATCCTCGGTCGGGTTGGGGGGGGTCCAGCGATCGAGGGGTCATTAACAGGCGATGGCTCCCGCAGCTGCAGGAGATCACGATATCGCTAGTGCATTCAAGTGAGAGAGAGGGGGAGAGAGATGGGGTGGGGAGGAGGGGAAGGGGGAGAGGAGGAGGGGAGAGGAAGGGAACGCACGGTTGAAGATGAGAATTTTAGTAACATACTAGACCAAGTGGGACCCGTTGGGCTCTGATACGGGGGGTGGTGTATGTGGAGCACGTGGTTTCACATGGGAGGGCTGGCCCATAACACAATATTCCACTACACCCATAACCCCCAACTGCGCAGGTGTGGCTGAAAGGATTCCTGTTGTGACATAACCCCCAACACTAATCCCCCCAACACACACACCTCCCACACACACTAACCCCCCCACGAACACAAATCCCCCCCCATGCACACTAAACCCCCCACACACTAACCCCCCCACACACACACTACCCTCACACACACACACACTAACCCCCGACACACACTGACCCGCCCACACACACACACTAACACCCAACACACACTAACCAGCCCCCCCACACACACACACTAACCCCTGCACACTCACTAACCAACCCCCACACTAACGCCACCCACACACACAAACGCCCCTACACACACACTAACTCCCCCCCACACACACACACTTACCAGCCCCCCACACACACACTAACGCCCCCAAACACACACTAACACCCCCACACTAACCCCCCCCACACACACTAACCAACCCCTACACACAGTAACCGCCCCCCACACACACTAACCCACCCACACACACACAAACTCACCCACACACACACTAAACCAACCACACATTAACCCCCCCACACATTAAACCACCCCCACCCACAC
The DNA here is from genome assembly GCA_035221665.1 of Okamejei kenojei. Taxonomy (NCBI): domain Eukaryota; kingdom Metazoa; phylum Chordata; class Chondrichthyes; order Rajiformes; family Rajidae; genus Okamejei; species Okamejei kenojei. The sequence goes on from CM069170.1 coordinate 16,222,729, forward strand.
ACTAAACCCCCCCCCCCACGCACACACTAACCAGCCCCCCCACACACACTAACGCCCCCCAAACACACACCAGCACCCCCACACTAACCCCCCCCACACACACACTAACCACCCCCCCCCACACCCCCCCACACACACACACACTAACCCCCACACATACTCACCCCCCAACCCCACAACATAACCCCCACACACTAACCACCCCACACACACAAACCACCCCCACCCCACACACACTAACCAACCCCCACACACACTAAACCACCCCCACCACACACTAACCCCCCCACACACACACACACATAACCCCCCCCCCACACACACAACCCTCCCCCACCACACACACACTAACCCCCCCACACACACTAACCAACTCCCACAACACCAACGCCCCACACACAAACACCCGCACACACACACTAACCCCCCCCACACACACAACCCCCCCCACACACACTAACCAACCCCCCCACACACACTAACGCCCCCACACACACACTAACCAACCCCCCACACACACTAACCACCCCCCCACACACACATAAACCCCCACACACTAACCCGCCCACACACACAATAACCCGACCACACACACAATAACCCCCCCACACGCTAACCACCCCCACCCACGCTAACCCCTACACACACTAACCAGCCTCCCCCCCACACACAGACACACACTAACGCCCCACACACACACTCACCAACCCCCACACACACACTAACGCCCCCCCTCACATACACTAACCCCCACACACACACTAAACTCCCATACACACTAACCACCCCACACACACTAACCCCACACACACACTAACCCCCCCACACACTAACCCCCACACACACACTGAACCCCGCACACACACTACCCCCCACACACACTCACACTAACCCCCCCCCACACACACTAACCCCCCCACACATACACTAACCCCCCACACACACACTAACCCCCCCCACACACACTAACCCCCCACCACACACACTAACCCCCCCCACACACACTAACACCCCACACATACACTAACCCCCCCACACACACTAACCCCCCACACACACTAACCCCCCACACACACAGAAAAGGCAGAGAGAGAGAAGGGGCAGAGACAGAGAGAGGAGGCAGAGACAGAGAGGGGGGCAGAGAGTCAGAGAGGGGCTGAGTGAGGGTTGGAGGGGGGAGAGAGGGGTGAAGAAGAGAGAGGCCAAGTGAGAGAGAGGCGGGGAAAGAGAGGGGAGGGGGGTAGAGGGAGGAGGGCATGAGGGTGGGCGGAGGGGTGTAGGCTGGTGGGGGGGGAAGGAGGGTGGAAGAGAGGCTGGGGGAAGAGAGGCAGGGGGAAGAAAGTCCCAACTCGCAGTTGCATCTAGAGAGGGAGATGGCCAGAGAGAGGGGGCAGAGACAGGGGGGGGGGGGGGGGGGCAGAAGAGGGGGTAATTAGCGCATTGTTTTTTTGAGAAGATGTGACAACACACAAACAAATAAATAAACACTTACACACATCCTAGATCAGAGTTTTATAATTATGGAGATAGATAGATACAGAGATAGAGGAAAGCTGATCGTTCAATTTATTGTCACATGTGCCAATTAAGGTAGAGTGATATTTCAGTTACCATACAGCCATACTAAGTAAAAAGCACAAGACACACAGCTACATAAAATAAAATTTAACATAAACATCCACCACAGCAGAATCCACATTCCTCACTGTGATGGAAGGAAATAAAGTTCAATCATCTTCCTCTTTTGTTCACCCGTGGTCGGGGCTGTTGAACCCTCCACAGTCGCCGCTGCTGACGGTCCGATGTCCGAAGCCGTTGTGCCGGGATGACGGAAACTCCGGCATCGGGAAGGATTGGAACACTCCGCAGCATGGAGCTCCCGAGTCGGCCTCTTGTTACCGGAGACCGCGGGCTTCATGGTGTTAAAGTCCACAGGCCGCGAGGTTGGAGCTCCTCACGGGCGATCCTCGGAGAAGGAGAAAAATCGCATCTCCGTCGAGGTAAGTGACTGAAAAACAGTTTCCCCCAATTCCCCCCCCCCCCCCCCCCCCCCCCCCCCCCCCCCCCCCCCCCGTGTAAAACAAACCTAGAAACACTAAAACATACTTTTTAAACATACTTCAAATACGGGAAGCGGTGACTCAAGATTAATCCTGACGCCCTTTGCCAGCAAGAAGAAGGCAGCGGAATGACGAAGAGATGGACCACGAGAGGGGGGGGGGGGGGGCATGTCCGTTTAATTTGGATGATTCAATGTTCATGTCATTGGGCTGTAAGCTATGAGGTGCTGTCCTTCAGTTTGCGTGTCACCTCACTCTGGCAATGGCGGAGGCCCAGGACAGACAGATCAGTGTGGGAGTGAGAAGGGAAGTTAAAATGGTTGGCAACCGGGAGATCCAGCAGGCCTTGGAGGACCGAGCGCAAGTGTACGGTGTAATGCATGCCTAGTCTAGATACAAGGAACAGCAGATGCTGGTTTACAAAAAGAGACACAATCTCCTGCAGTAACTTGCACCTCTGGAGAGCATGGACAGGCAACATTCTAGGTCGGGACCCTTCTTCAGACTGCTTGGTGTGGGGGGGGGGGGGGGGGGTGGAGAAAGTTGGAAAGGAGAGGTGGGAGTGGTCGCCTTAGATTCCCTTCCCTCTACAGATGCCGCCTGACCCACTGAGTTCCTCCACTGCTCTGAAGGGAATGGACAGACAATGTTTCGAGTCAGGACCCTTCTTCAGACTGAGTGGAGAGGATGGGGGGAAGAAGCTGGAAAAGAGAGATGGGGGCTGGACAAAGCCTGGCAAGTGATAGGTGGATACAAAATGCTGGAATAACTCAGCGGGACAGGTAGCATCTCTAGAGTGAAGGAATGGGTGACGTTTCAGGTTGAGACCCATCTTCAGAAGTGATAGGTGGATACGAGTAAGGGAGACACAAGAAATGCTGATGCTGGAATCTTGTATAGAGATAATTTAGTTAGATGCACAGAATCTCTTGCCCAGTATGGGGAAATCGAGGACCAGAGGACATGGGTTCAAGGTGAAGGGGAAAAGATTTAATAGGAATCTGTGGGTTGACTATCAACAGAGGGTGGTGGGTATATGGAACAAGCTGCCGGTGGAGGTAGTTGAGGCTGGGACTATCCAAACATTTAAGAAAGAGCTATAGACAGGTACATAGATAGGCCAAGTTTGAAGGGATATGGACCAAATGCAGGCAGGTGGGGCTAGTGTAGCCGGGACACGTTGGTCGGTGTGGGCAAGTTGGGCCGAAGGTACTGTTTCCACACTGTATCATTCTATGACTAACACGAAGTGCTGGAGTAACTCAGCGGGTCAGGCAGCATCTGTGGGGAACATGGATTGGTGACATTTTGGGTAAGGACACTTTGCCAGACTGACACTATGTTAACAGATGAGGGGGTGATCGGCAGATGAGTGAAGTTAGTGACAGAGGCGAGAGGAAATAAGGAGATAAAAAGGATGTGAGATAAGGGGAGAGGAATGTATATGTGCAGCTTTAAGGGACATTGGTCAGGTAGAATTTGGAGTGTTGCATAAAGTTCTGGTCATTCCATTACAGGACTGATGTAGCGGCTTTGGGGAAGGTGCAGAACCAGAATGGTTTAAAAACAAAGAACTGCAGATGCCGGTTTACAAAAAAGGACACAAAATACGGGAGTAACTCAGCAGGTCAGGCAGCATCTCTGGAGAGAAGCACTGGGTGACAGTTCGGGTCGAGACTGAGGAGGGTCTCGACAAGAAACATTACCCATTCCTTCCAGCATTTTGTCTCTACCTAAACAGCGCCTATCCACGTGGCAGTGTGCCAGCAGGCTGGAGGAGCGGCAAAGACCTTGCCACAGAGCGGGCACGTGAAGGGGCTCAGGCCGGTGTAGACTCGCCGGTGCTCCAGCAGGTGGTCAAGGCAGGTGAAGCTTTTACCATAGGACGGGCGGGGAAGGGACGCTCACTGCTGTGGTTACGCCGGTGCTGCCACAGGCTGGACATGCGGGTGAAACCCTTGCCATGCTCAGCGCACACAAAGGGTCTCTCTCTGGTGTGTATCCGCTGGTGCTCCCGCAGCCCCCATGCTCCCTTGTCACAGTGGGAGCATCTGTTCGCCGACGTGGGCCCGCCGGTGCTGGCGCAGCCCCCGCGAGCTGTCAAACTCCTCACCACAGTACGGGCAGTCGTAGGGCTGGCCACTGCTGTGCACGTGCTGGTGAGACAGGGCGTGGGAGGCCATGGCAAAGTGCTCTCCACACCCCGGGCTGGGGATGGGTCGGTAGCCGGCGTGCACCCGCTGGTGGGACAGCAGCTTGGAGGAGTTGGAGAAGCCCTTGCCGCACTGGGCACAGGTGTAGGGGCACTCGCCGGTGTGGGTGCGCTGGTGCACCAGCATGTTGCTGAAGTGGGTAAAGCCCTTGCCGCACTGGGCACAGGTGTAGGGACGCTCGCCGGTGTGGGTGCGCTGGTGCCCTAGCAGGCTGTTAGAGCGGCTGAAGCCCTTGCCACACTGGGCGCAGGTGTGGGGGCGCTCGCCGGTGTGGGTGCGCTGGTGCACTAGCAGGCTGTCAGAGCGGCTGAAGCCCTTGCCACACTGGGCGCAGGTGTAGGGGCGCTCGTCGGTGTGGGTGAGCTGGTGCTTCAGCAGGTAGCTGGATAGGGTGAAGCCCTTGCCACACTGGGCGCAGGTGTAGGGACGCTCGCCGGTGTGGGTGAGCTGGTGTTTCAGCAGGTAGCTGGATAGGGTGAAGCCCTTGCCACACTGGGCGCAGGTGTGGGTGCGCTCACTGGTGTGGGTGCGCTGGTGTTGCAGCAGGTGGCTGGACTGGGTGAAGCTCTTGCCGCAGTCGGTGCAGGTGACGGGCCGCTCACCGCTGTGCACCCGCTGGTGCCTCCGCAGCGCCGACGACATGGCAAAGCTCTTGCCGCAGGTGGAGCAGCCATAGGACTTCTCGCCCATGTGCACTCGCCGGTGAATCTTCAGTTCACTCGCCGACTTGAAGCTCTTGTCGCACTCCGAGCAGTCAAAGGGGCATTCTCCTGTGTGAACCCGCCGGTGGGCCTCCAGCAGGCTCGGGTACTGCCAGGACTTGCCACACACGTCGCACTCATAACGCTTCTCCTTGTTGTGCCCCGTCATAATGTCCTCCACCGTAGCTCAGCCCGCACACCGAGTAGATGGGGGGGGGAAGAGGCTCACCGGCACCCTGGCCCCCTCAATGGCCGCTCACGGCCCCGTCTCTCCGTCCACAGCAACGGTTCCTAAACCCTGCAGGAGGGGAAGACAGAAGGTCAACATGCTGTCAAACAGGACATTACTAACGCGTGAACATTACCAGTGCTTGAAAGGGGGGGGGGGGGGGGGGGGGGGTGGCTGCAGTGGGGGGGATTGGGCGGCGAGCGGGGGGGATGGGGGGAGTGAGAGGGGTGACAGGAGGGGAGAGGTGGTGAGGAGGCAAGGGGGGAAATGGGGACGGGGATGAACACAGTGGAAGAGAGGGCAGGGGGAGAAAGGACGGGGGATTATGAGGGGAGATGGGGGAGTGTGAGGGGATGAGGAGGCAAGTGGGAGAAGGGGGCGCCCTGGCATCACCCCTAATTCAAGCGGGACAGCCGGCACACGGACCGGCGGGGATTGGCCCAGAATCACGTGGGGGTGGCATGAGTGGGGGGCAGCCTCTGTGGACTGAGTCAAGCTGCCCGCACGTCTCCCCGCCCTGCGCTGTGACATCAGCCGCACACACGGCGCGCACCACCAGCGCCCTGGCGTCACCCCTCATTCAAGCGGGACAGCCGCCACCGGAGCGGCGGGGATTGGCGCAGAGTCACGTGGGGGTGGCGCCGAACATTCGTGAACCGCGTCGAGCCGCCCTGCACCGTGACGTCAGCCACACGCACAGACGGCGTGTACAATCGGCGCCCTGACGTCACTGCCCATCTGAGGGGGATTGCCGGCCCCGCCTCCTGCCATTGCGCGGTGTCACGTGGGGGGCGGCATGCATCATGGGAAGATGGACACACAGTGCTGGAGTCACTCAGCGGGTCGGGCAGCGTCTGTGGACAGAAGGAATCCGTGACGTTTTAGGTTGAGACCCTTCTTCAGTGATGGGAGGGACGGAGATAAGGAAGTGTAAGGAGTGAAAACAGGACATATGGAATGGAGTTCAAGGAATATGTAGAATAGATCATTGTTAGTTGGGATAAGGTAACATAGACAATAGGTGCAGGGGGAGGCCATTCAGCCCTTCAAGCCAGCACCGCCATTCAATATGATCATGGCTGATCCACAATCAGTACCCCATTCCTACTTTCTCCGCATATTCCTTGAATCCGTTAGCCTAACAGCTAATTCTAACTCTGTCTTGTACATCCCGCAGATAGAGATAAGGAGATAGGGAGGGAGGGAGGGAGGGGAGGGGGGGGGGGAGAGAGAGAGAGAGAGGAGAGAGAGAGGAGAGAGGCAGGGGGAGGGGGAGGGGGAGGGGGAGGGGGAGGGGGAGGGGGAGGGGGAGAGGGAGAGGGAAAGAGAGAGAGAGAGATGGAGACAGTGAGATGGAGACAGAAGAGATGGAGACAGATAGATGGAGACAGAGAAAGAGAGATGGAGACAGAGATAGATGGAGACAGAGAGAGAGAGACCGACAGATAGGGACAGAGCGAGGCAGAGACAGACAAAGAGAGAGACAGAGAGAGGCAGAGAGAGAGAGAGAGAGGCAGAGAGATAGAGAGAGAGACACACACAATAGACAATAGGTGCAGGAGTAGGCCATTCGGCCCTTCGAGCCAGCACCGCCATTCAATCTGATCATGGCTTATAATCTGCAATCAGTACCCCATTCCTGCCTTCTCCCCATATTATTTTTAAGAGCCCTATCTAGCTCTCTCTTTAAAGCATAGAGAACCGGCCTCCACCGTCCTCTGAGGCAGAGAATTCCACACTCACCACTCTCTGTGTGAAAACGTGTTTTCTCATCTCCGTTCTAAATGGCTTACTCCTTATTCTTAATCTGTGGCCCTTGGTTCTGGTCTCCCCCAACATCTGGAACATGTTTCCTGCCTCTAGAGTGTCCAAGCCCTTAACAATCTTATATGTTTCAATAAGATACCCTCTCATCCTTCTAAACTCCAGAGTGCATAAGCCCATTCTCTCCATTCTCTCAGAATATGACAGGCCGCCATCCCGGGAATTAACCTTGTAAACCTACGCTGTACGCCCTCAATAGCAAGAATGTCCTTCCTCAAATTAGGGGACCAAAACTGCAAACAATACTCCAGGTGTGGTCTCATTAGGGCCCTGTATAACTGCAGAAGGCCCTCTTTGCACCTATATTTGATTCCTCTTGTTATAAAGGCCAACATGCTATTTGTTTTCTTCACTGCCTGCTGTACCTGCATGCTTACTTTCATAGACTGATGTACAAGGATCCCCAGATCCCATTGTACTTCCCCCTTTTTCAAACTTGACGCCATTTGGATAGTAATCTGCCTTCTTGTTTTTGCTACCAAAGTGGATAACCGCACATTGATCAGCATTAAACTTCGTCTGCCATGCATCTGCACACTCCCCCAACCTGTCCAAGTCACCCTGCATTCTCATAGCATCCTCCTCACACTTCACACTGCCATCCAGCTTTGTGTCATCTGATAATTTGCTAATGTTACTTTGAGAGAGAGAGACAGACAGACAGAGGCAAAGAGAGAGACATAGAGAGAGACGCAGAGAGAGACGCAGAGAGCGGCACACCGAGAGACACAGAGAGAAAGGGAGAGATAGAGATAGAGATGGATAGAGAGAGAAAGAGAGAGACAGAGAGAGAGAGAGAGAGACGTCTGTGTACATTATCCCGCAGTCGTTGTTTACTATTTGGTCAGTAAAACCAGATTGACCAACGTCGCAGGTTGGAGATAGAGAGAGGGATAGAGATAGATAGAGATAGATAGATAGAGAGAGAAAAAGAGAGAGATAGGGAGAGAGAGAGAGATAGAGAGATAGAGACTGAAAAAGAGAGATAGTGAGAGAGATATAGAGAGACAGATAGAGAGAGATAGAGAGAGATAGAGATAGATAGAGATAGATAGAGAGATAGATAGAGTGAGATAGATAGAGATAGAGAGAGAGACATAGACAGAGGGAGAGAGAGAGAAAGAGAGCGAGAGAGAGAGCTAGAGATGGAGAGGAAGAGGGATAGATAGATAGATATATAGATACTGATATAGATAGGGATAGAGAGACAGGGATAGATAGAGAGATAGAGGTAGAGACAGATAGATAGATAGATAGATAGATAGATAGATAGATAGATAGATAGATAGATAGATAGATAGATAGATAGATAGATAGATAGATAGATAGATAGATAGATAGATAGTTAGGAGGGAGAGAGAGAGAGAGAGAGAGAGAGAGAGAGAAAGATAGATGTCTGTGTACATTATCCCGCAGACGTTGTTTATTATTTGACAGTAGAGAGAGAGAGAGAAAAATTAGCCAGAAAAAGCAGCCTACCAGAGGACTGGGAGAAATTCAGAGTCTAGTAGAGGAGGACAAAGTGCTTAATTAGGAAAGGGAAAGTAGATTATGAAAGCAAACTGACAGGGAACATAAAAAGGGACTGCAAACGTTTTATAGATATGTGAAGAGAAAAAGATTAGTTAAAACAAATGTAGGTCGCTGCAGTCAGAAACTGGTGAATTGATCATGGGGAACAAGGACATGGCAGACCAATTGAATAACTACTTTGGTTCTGTCTTCAATAAGGAAGACATAAATAATCTGCCGGAAATAGCAGGGGACCGGGGGTCAAATGAGATGGAGGAACTGAGTGAAATCCAGGTTAGCCAGGAAGTGGTGTTAGATAAATTGAATGGATTAAAGGCCGATAAATTCCCATAGCCAGATAGGCTGCATCCCAGAGTACTTAAGGAAGTAGCCCCAGAAATAGTGGATGCATTAGTGATAATTTTTCAAAACTCTTTAGATTCTGGAGTAGTTCATGAGGATTGGAGGGTAGCTGATGTAACCCCACTTTTTAAAAAGGGAGGGAGAGAGAAAACGGGGAATTACAGACCAGTTAGTCTAACATCGGTAGTGGGGAAAATGCTAGAGTCAGTTATTAAAGATGGGATAGCAGCACATTTGGAAAGCGGTGAAATCATTGGACAAAGTCAGCATGGATTTATGAAAGGTAAATCATGTCTGATGAATCTTATAGAATTTTTTGAGGATGTAACTAGAAGAGCGGATAAGGGAGAACCTGTGGATGTGTTATATCAGGACTTTCAGAAGGCTTTCGACAAGGTCCCACGGAAGAGATTAGCATACAAACTTAAAGCACCCGGTATTGGGGGTTCAGTATTGATGTGGATAGAGAACTGGCTGGCAGACAGGAAGCAAAGAGTAGGAGTAAGCGGGTCATTTTCAGAATGGCAGGCAGTGACTAGTCGGGTACCGCAAGGCTCAGTGCTGGGAGCCCAGCTATTTACAATATATATTAATAATCTGGATGAGGGAATTGAATGCAACATCTCCAAGTTCGCGGATGACACGAAGCTGGGGGGCAGTGTTAGCTGTAAGGAGGATGCTAGGAGGCTGCAAGGTGACTTGGATAGATTGGGTGAGTGGGCAAATGCATGGCAGATGCAGTATAATGTGGATAAATGTGAGGTTATCCACTTTGGCAGCAAAAACAGGAGGGTAGACTATTATCTGAATGGTTGCCAACTCGGAAAAGGGGAGATGCAACGAGACCTGGGTGTCATGGTACACCAGTCATTGAAAGTAGGCATGCAGGTACAGCAGGCTGTGAAGAAAGCGAATGGTATGTTGGCATTCATAGCAAAAGGATTTGAGTACAAGAGCAGGGAGGTTCTACTGCAGTTGTACAGGGAATGAGTGAGGCCACATCTGGAGTATTGCATACAGTTTTGGTCTCCTAATCTGAGGAAAGACATTCTTGCCATAGAGGGAGTACGGAGAAGGTTCACCAGACTGATTCCTGGGATGGCAGGACTTCCATATGAAGAAAGACTGGATTATCTCGCTTTGTACTCGCTGGAATTTAGGAGATCGAGGGGGGATCTTATAGAGACTTACAAAATACTTAAGGGGTTGGACAGGCTATATGGAGGAAGATTGTTCCCGATGTTGGGGAAGTCCAGAACAAGGGGTCACAGTTTAAGAATAAGGGGTAAGTCTTTTAGGACCGAGATGAGAAAATCATTTTTCACACAGAGAGTGGTGAGTCTGTGGAATTCTCTGCCACAGAAGGTAGTTGAGGCCAGTTCTTTGGCCATATTTAAGGGAGTTAGATGTGGCCCTTGTGGCTGAAGGGATCAGGGGGTATGGAGAGAAGGCAGGTACAGGATACTGAGTTGGATGATCAGCCATGATCACATTGAATGGCGGTGCAGGCTCGAAGGGCCGAATGGCCTGCTCCTGCACCTATTGTCTATGTTTATATGAGAGATGTGGAGATTGATGGTCGTGTTGCGGCGGCGGGACCCGGCGCAGGCCCGACCCCAGGCCCGGCTCCCCGAGCGCTCCGCCAACCCCAACCCCAGGCCCGGTCACTGTCTCCCGGGTGGACCTTTCCAAAATCTTACTTTTAATTTTTTACCAATTATTAAACTATAACCAATAAAAAATAATTGTTGTGTTGTTAGTATCTGATCCGTTTCTAATATTCCCAATATAATTAATTTTGAGTCTGGAATTAAATTTGCATTAACTACAATTGAGATTATCTTAAAAATTTCTGTCCAAAAATTAGTAATTTTTGTACATTTTGTGAATGAATGCGTTAGATTAGCTTCTAATTGTTGACATTCGTCACATATAGCGGAAACATTTGAGAAAATTCTGTTTAATTTGGATTTTGAGAAGTGTAATCTATAACTTTAAATTGTATCAAGGAGTGTCTGGCATTTAATGAGCAATGGTGTATATGTTGTAAACTTTAATTCCATACTTCTCTACTAATTACTTGACCTAATTCATTTTCCCATGCTTGTCTATATTTATCCATATTTGGTAAATCATTTTCCAGTAAGATATTATAAATATATGATATTAATTTTTCTGTATTCGGATGTTTATTTAGACATTCATCTAAAATTTCTGTCTTTCTATTCCTAAAATCTGGTGTATTTGATTTAACATAATCTCTAATTTGTAGATATCTAAAATATTCTTTGGAGTGTAATCCATAATTTTGTTGTAATTCCTGAAATGAGAGAAATAAACTTTCCCTGTAGAGATCACCCATCTTATTTATTCCATAGTTCTTCCATTTAAAAAAACCCTTTATCCATCAATGAAGGTTTAAAAGTAATATTGTTTACAATTGGAAGAGCTAGTGGTGTATTCTGTAATTTTAATGTTTTTTTTAATTGTTTCCAATATACGTATACCACTTTCTATTATTGGGTTCCCTCTATAAATTTTCTTATGTATTTTAGTGTTAAAATCGAGCTAATTTCGAAAGGTGAACAGTCTTCCTTTTCCATTTTTAACCAATTTGGTTGTTTATCTAGTTCTTCCAACCAGAAATTCATATTTTTTATAATAACTGCCCAATAATAAAACATAAAATTAGGCAATGCAAAACCTCCATTCATTTTTGATTTACATAAATGCTTTTTAGTTAGTCTATGGTTCTTATAATCCCAAATAAAATTGGTAACTATAGAGTCCACTTTCTTAAAAAAATTTTTAGGAAGATATATCGGGATCATTTGAAACAAGTATAATAATTGTGGAAGAAAAATCATTTTTATCGCATTAATCTTACCTAGCATTGAAATAGGTAATGTTTTCCAATATTGGATATTCTTAAGTGGTTTATTCAATAACGGTGGGAAATTAGATTTAAATAAAGAATCATATCTTTTTGTTACATAAATTCCAAGATATTTAATTTTTTCATTTGCAATCTTAAAAGGGTATTGTTGTAATATATGTAATTTATTTCCCATTATTAGCATTAGCATTTTTATTCCAATTAATTCTATATCCTGAAAACGATCTAAATTGAGTTATTAAATCTAACAAGTTAGGAATACTAATTTCCGGTTTTGTGATATAAAGTAATACATCATCTGCGTATAAAGAGATTTTATTTTCAGTTTCTTTAGTTTCATACCCATATATTTCAGGATGCAATCTCACAGATTTTGCTAGTGGTTCTATTGCAAGTGCAAACAGTAGTGGAGATAAAGGGCAACCTTGTCTACAGCCTCGGAATAAGTTAAATTTAGTTGTTAACATTTGGTTTATTAATATTCTGGCTGTTGGCTTGTATATAGTAATTTAACCCATGTTATAAACTTCTCCCCCAACTGAAAAAATTCCATAACCGAAAATAAATAAGACCATTCAATCTGATCAAAAGCTTTCTCTGCAACCAGCGAAATAATTGATAAATCCTTATTAATGTTTCTTTTCGAATATATAATACTAAATAATCTTCTCAGGTTGTTTAAGGAATATCGTTTTGGTATAAATCCTGTTTGATCTGAATGAATTAGTTTATTAATCACTGTGTTTAGTCTTTGTGCTAGTATTTTTGTTAATATTTTTTTGATCAGTATTTAAAAGAGATATAGCTCTATATCACCCTGGATCATCAAGATTTTTATCTAATTTAGGTATAAGGGTTATAATAGATTCATTTAATGTTTCTGGTAATTTCTGTTGTGCATAAATGTGTTCATATAGTGTCTTCAAACGTGGAGCTATCATATCATAAAATATTTTATAAAATTCTGCTCCAATATCATCTGGTCCTGGAGTTTTACCATTTTTTAACGATCTAATAGCTTCTTCGATTTCTTTAGTAGTTATTTCAACGTTTAATAATTCTCTATCTTCTAAATCCAATCCTTTTAGATTACAATTTTTTAAGAATGTTTCTACTCCTATCCGATTTTCTTTTGTTTTAGCTGAATATAAATTTTTATAATATTGCAAAAATCTCTCATTTATATCTTTAGTTTGTACTAGTAATTCCCCATTATCTGATTTAATCCTATAAATTAATTTTTCTCCTTCCAGTTTTCTTAATTGACGAGACAATAGTTTATGTGGTTTGTCACCAAATTCAAATTGTATTTGTTTAGTATATTGGTGTAGTTTTACAACTTGGTCTGACTGTATTTTATTTAATTTATATTTCAATGCAAAGATTTTATTATGTTTTATCATGGTTGGATTAACAGCGTTCTCTGTATTCTCGATTAACTCACAACTTTCTGTGAAAGAAAGTGTCTCCTCGTCTCCGTTCTAAATTGTTTACCCCTTATTCTTAAATTGTGGCCCCTGGTTCTGGACTCCCCAACATTGGGAACATGTTTCCTGCCTCGAGCATGTCCAAACCCTTAACAATCTTATCTGTTTCAATAAGATGCCCTCTCATCCTTCTAAACTCCAGAGTGTACAAGCATAGCCGCTCCATTCTCTCAGCATATGACAGTCCCGCCATGCCGGGAATTAACCTTGCAAACCTACGCTGCTCTCCCTCAATAGCAAGAATGTCCATCCTCAAATTAGGGAACCAAAACTGTACACAATACTCCAGGTGCAGTATCACTAGGACTCTGTACAACTCTGAGCCTTGTGGAATGTGTGGAGCTGAGGGATCTAGGAATGCAGGTACAAGTTGGGCCGAAGGCCCTCTTTCCAATGCTGTATCACTGCATGACTCTATGACAAAGTGCTGGAGTATCTCAGCAGGTCAGGCAGCATCTGTGGAGAAGATAGACACAAAGTGCTGGAGTAACTCAGTGGATCAGGCAGCATCTGTGGAAAGAAGGAATGGGTGAAGTCTTGGGTCGACGTCCTTCTTTGGTTTGGTTTAGATTAGAGATGCAGCATGGAAACATCATGTTTTCAGCCCACAGAGTCCACGCCAACCGGTGATCCCCCGTTCTCGAGCACTATCCCACGCACATTAGGGACAATTTAACAAATTTGCAGAGGCCGATTAATCTACAACCCTGAATGTCTCTGAAATGTTGTAGGAAACAGGAACACCCGGAGTAAAAATCCACGCAGGTCAAGGAGAGAACGTACAATCTCCGCACAGACAGCACCCGTAGTCAGGATCAACCCTGGGTCTCTGGCGGTGAGGCAGCAACTGTACCGGTGCGCCAATGTGCCGCGCAGAATTATATAACTGTTTCCTCTGCCATAAACACACTCAATATGTGCTTGTAATGACCTGTTTGCCAGCTTGTTGACCCTCTGTGTTCCCCTCCTGCAGGGTTTAGGAGCCGTTGCCGTGGACGGAGAGATGGGGACGTGACCGGCCATTGAGGGTGGCCAGGGTGCAGGTGAGCCCCCCCATCTGCTCGGCGTGCGGGCTGAGCTTCAAGGAGCTGATCTTCGATGGAGGACCACTTGACGGGGCACTACAAGGAGAAGCATTATGAGTGCGACGTGTGTGGCAAGGCCTGGCAGTACCTGAGCCAGTTGGAGATCCACCGGCGGGTGCACTCGGGAGAACGCCCCTTCAACTGCTCGGAGTGCGGCAAGAGTTTCAAGACGGTGAATGGCCTGGAGGTCCACCGGCAAATGCACACGGGCGAGAGGCTCTATGGCTGCTCCACATGTGGCAAGAGCTTTCCCCAGTTGTCGGGGCTGTGGGATCACCAGTGGGTACACAGCAGTGAGCGGCCCTTCACTTGCTCCGACTGCGGCAAAGGCTTCAAGTCATCCAAGGCAATGAAGGTGCACAGGCGCCTGCACACTGGGGAGCGGCCCTTCACCTGCAATGACTGAGGCAAGGGCTTCACTCGCTCCAGCTACCTACGGCTGCACCAGCGCACCCACACCGGCGAGCGTCCTTACACCTGTGCCCAGTGTGGCAAGGGCTTCACTCACTCCAGCAACCTGCTGCAGCACCAGCGCACCCACACTTAACCCACCAGAGAGGCCCAGGAGGGTTAAGTATGTGTTGCATACTTGACTTTGTATCCCCTGGCACTCTCGCCGGCTAAATGATCAGTAAAGCTTGTGCTGGTTGATCTAACTTATTGTGAGTTGTGTGTTTTAAGAAATGAACCTTAACAGTTTTGTACTCCCCCAACATGGGGAGCATGTTTTCTGCATCTACCCTGTCCAATCCCTTATTAAATTTACGATTCTATAAGATTCCCGCTCACCCTTCTGAATTCCAGTGAATACAAACTCAGTCGACCCATTCTTTCAACATATGTCATTCCCGCCATCATCCCAGGAATTAACCTTGTGAACCTGCGCTGCACTCCCTCAACAGCAAGAATATCCTTCCTCAGATTAGGAGACCAAAACTGCACACAATACTCCAGTTGTGGTGTCACTGGGGCCCTGTACAACTGCAGTAGGTCCTCCTTGTGCCTAGACTCAACTCCTCACCCTATGAAGGCCTACATGCCATTAACTTTCTTCACTGCCTGTTGCACCTGCATGCATACTTTCAGTGACTGATATACAAGGACACCCAGGTCTCGTTGTACTTCCCATTTTCCTAACCTGACACCATTCAGATAATACAGAGTGCTGGAGTAACATCTTACACTTCCTTATCTCTGTGTCTCCCTCTCCTGTGACTCTCAGTCTGAAGAAGGTTCCTTCACTCCAGAGATGCTGCCTGTCCCGCTGAGTTACTCCAGCATTTTGTGTCTGTCTATGGAGAACATTTAACAACCCTTCTTCAGACCTGAAACATCGTCTATCCACATTGACCAGAGATGCTGCCTGACCCAATGAATTACACCAGCACTCTGAAACGTCACCTATCCATGTTCTCCACAGATGCTGCCTGACCCGCTGAGTTACTCCAGCACTCTATGAAATGTCACCTGTCCATGTTCTCCACAGTTGCTGCCTGACCCTCTGAGTTACTCCAGCACTCTGTGAAACATCACCGATCCATGTTCTCCACAGATGCTGCCTGGAGTTACTCCAGATTATTATCTCAATGGGGTTAGGTTAGGTAAGGGGGAGGTGCAGCGAGACCTGGGTGTCCTTGTACACCGGTCAATGAAAGTTGGCTTACAGGTACAGTAGGCAGTGAAGAAAGCTAATGTAATGTTGGCCTTCATAACAAGAGGATTTCAGTATAGGCATAAAGAGGTTCTTCTGCAGTTGTATAGGGCTCTGGTGAGACCACATCTGGAGTATTGTGTACAGTTTTGGTCTAATAAGAGGAAGGGCATCCTTGTGATTGAAGCAGTGCAGCGTAGGTTCACGAGATTGATCCCTGGGATGGCGGGACTGTCATATGGGAAAAGATTGAAAAGACGAGGCTTGTATTCACTAGAGTTTAGAAGGATGAGGGGGCATCTTATAGAAACATATAAAATTATAAAAGGACTGGACAAGCTATATCAGGAAAAATGTTCCCAATGTTGGGCATGTCTGGAACCAGGGGCCACAGTCATAGAATAAAGGGGAGGTCATTTAAGACTGAGGTGAGAAAAAACGTTTTCATCCAGAGCGTTGTGAATTCATGGAATTCCCTGCCACAGAGGGCAGTGGAGGCCAAGTCACTGGAGGGATTTAAGAGAGAATTAGATAGAGCTCTAGGGGCTAGTGGGGTCAAGGGATATGGGGAGAAGGCAGGCACGGGTTATTGATAGGGGACGATCAGCCATGATCACAATGAATGGTGTTCCTGCTCGAAGGGCCAAATGGCCTCCTCCTGCACACAGTTTTTATGTTTCTACCATGCGGGGCATGCGGGGTCCACTGGAGATCTAAAGGAGATCATGCGGATCTTGCCAGTGTTACGGAGACACGAGGAGTTTACTAATGTCTAAAGTAATAAGCTGGAGTTCAAAGAAGATTGTAGTAATGAGTCGGAAGAAATTTGGATGTATCTTACTGTTTTCTATCAACAATAAAGCATCTATTCATCAAAAGAATGTGTTTTTAAGCCGTATCAGAGGAGAAGCTCTGAAGGTCTCTGTGAGTGAGGTTGAAGACACCCCCTTCAACCATTCTCATCCAAATAGCGGCTAGGTGCTAATTACATGAAAGATATGAAAATCTGCCGCTACATTAATGGAAGGGAACCTCCGGCAGGGGGGTTAAATTCCAGTCCCAGAGAGAGGGACAGAAGATTAAATCGAAGAAGGACGTTCACGCTAAGACCTCGGAGAGGCATAGCCAAAGAAGACTGGTTCCAGTCGTGGAACTGAAGAAGAAGAAATTACAAGTCCCAGAGAAGAGGACAAAAGATTGGCTAAAATTCTCGTATAGGTTTTAGCCAGAAGAAACTGGAGGAAGGAGGAACTGAAGATAAAGATCTCGGCCAGAGAAGGGCCTTGTGGTCTATCGACAGCATCGAGACTTATCTGGAGACGTATCACTGGATTTGTGAGTACAAATCGATTATTATTCTTTGAATTAAAATCACAGCTTTATTAATAGACTTCTGTAACAGAACTCAGAAGGTGTTTTCTCCAGCTTGTCTGGGGAAAGGATACCGACCTTGGATTGTTGTGAATCGCTCCTGATAAGCGCATTCCATTGAATTAGAGCCACATTTTGCACCTGGAATTAGAGAGATGTTCTCTACATTTTCAGTATGGTTTGGTTTTGAAAGAAATTATTGACAAAAGAAAGCCACATCTGCTAGCAGAGAATTTTGTTCGATTAATTTAAAGACTTGGCAATCTGCCAAGACCGCTTTAAAATCATGGAATTAGATGAAGAAGGAGCTACGCCAGATGAACAGCGTGGTGGTGAAGAAAGACCCAGACAGCTTGAAGAAACAAATATTTCACTCGCTACCTGTTTGAGGGAAACCGAGAAAGAGAGAAACAAATTATGGTTACAGGTTAACAGATTAATTGATACACAGACAAAGCTAATGATATCGAACAGAACGTGATCAAAGTGAAATCTAAATGAGCCAACCATGGAACCTCTACCAGGAGGTTGGCAAGAAACATAATGTACTGCTGTGTTCAGTGCTGTCTTGGGAAGAACG
Organism: Okamejei kenojei; assembly: GCA_035221665.1. Classification (NCBI taxonomy): domain Eukaryota; kingdom Metazoa; phylum Chordata; class Chondrichthyes; order Rajiformes; family Rajidae; genus Okamejei; species Okamejei kenojei. The sequence continues at coordinate 16,240,701 of CM069170.1, forward strand.
CAGAAGACATACCCAGTGGGATGAAGACATGAAGAAGATATTTAATGGTTTCAAGAAAAAGGTAGAGAAGTGGTTATCTGAAATTATGTCACAAGTTACCAGCTTAGTAGCTGGAAGTGCGAAGCAACAAGGTGCCAGAATGGAAGATGAATTTAGACGACGAGATAGTATCTCGAATGTATCTTCACGAAGATCAGGCCGCAGATCTGGTTGCTCAGCCGGCTCGGTTTTGAGGGCTTCTGCTCAATTGGGAGCAAAGGCTGAGTTAGCAGCGCTCTCAATAGAGGAAGATGCCATGAAGAAAAAATATGAGATGACGCAACAGCAAGAAGAGATGGCACAAGAGATGGAGCAACAGCAACATGAGATGGTGCGACAGCAGGAACAACTGGAATTAGACACAAAGATGGCGGTGGCCAAAGCCAGGAACGACATACTTGAAAGTGAGGGGTCAAGATGCAGCTCTAGATCGTCGAGGACGATGAGCTCTGGACCATGAAGAAAAACTGCTCGAAGTGAATCAGCAGCTGGATCAATTCCACAATCGAGGTCCACCGGATTTCTAGGCTTTGAAAACCCATTGGAACAGAGGAAGGTGGGTAAAACTGCATCTTAGCAAATGGGTGCTAGATCGAAACCAATTACAATTGGAGCATCTGTGGATGCTCGAGACAAACCAATAGCGGACCATGCTTTTTTGAGGCCTGGTGCACAGGCTCGAGCAAGCCAGTTTGAATCACAAAGGCTTGTTTATCAACAGGTGGAGCCAAGACAGAGTTATCAGGATGGATTATTTGTCACTGTTGAATAGGCAAGCTGAATTCAGCGAGATTATAGCTCGACGAAATACCTCTCTCATTCTACCACCAGTAGAAATTCCTACGTATGATGGAGATCCTTTGGAGTATGAAACTTTCGTAAGAGCACTAGAGGAGGTAATAGAGACGAAAGTTAAGGATGAAACAGAGCGCTTACGATTTCTGGTGAAGTGTGAAGGTACTTGTAGAAAGTTGTCAGAAGGAGCCAGGCAACCATGGCTATAAAAAGGTGAGATTACTTGAAGAACGTTTTGGTGATGAACAGAGGATTGTGAACGCTTACATGGAGAAGGCCCATGCTTGGGAAGAAATCAAAGCCAGAAGATGTGGAAAAATTGAGTGATTATGCAATATCTCTGAGAAGATGGTGCAGCTCAATGAGAAATCTCGGCTACATGGAGGAAATGAATCATGCAAGTAATATGAGAATCATCATTAACAAGTTGTCCAGAAGGATGAGAGAAAAGTGGAGAGATAGGGCAGGCGAAATACGAGATAAGAGCAAAGAAGTAGCCAGGCTACCAGACCTGGTGGAATTCTTGGACAAAGAAGTACGGTACATGTCAGACTCATACAACGGAACTATTGAAGATCGCAGACAACTTGCAACTTATAAAGGCTCTTCCTTTTCCAAAATCGAAGAAAGATCTGAACCTAAGAGAAGTAGCTTTGCTATCACGACCGTATCTGTGGAAAAGACAGATGAAAGAAAAAGAAAGGTGTCTACTAGCAAGCAAATAGTATTTTGTTTTTTATGTGATGAAGTTGGTCACACCATAAGATGGTGTTGAAGATTCAAGATGAAAGAATATGAAGACAAGATGGATTTCTTGAAAGAGAAGCGAATCTGTTTTGTTGGACATATGGTGAGAGACTGTAAGAGTCCTATAATTTGTTATGAATGCAATCAATATCATCCTGAAGCACTTCACATTGAAGAAGAGCTACCAGAGCACCGGGAAGAAGAAGAACTGGAACAAACGGATGATGAAATACCAGAGCAAATAGAAGAAGATGAACAGGAACAAACAGAACAGGGTGACAAGCCAACCACTAGAAATTCTATCACCTCGCCTCAAGTAACATCTCATATTGGGGCCGGGGTAGAAGCTCGTAATTTTTCTATCTTACCAGCACAAGTAAGGAACAGCAAGACGAATACAGCGTTGCAAACATATGATTTTCTGGTTCATGGAAGTTGGACTACTTTGCACAGAAAGCCTGACGAGAAGGATGAATATCACAGAAGAGACTAAGATTCAATTACATACCATGAATAAAGATAAAGAGAGCATGAGTCAGTGCATTACGAGTATGGACCTATCCAGTTTGGATGAAGACAATTTCATACCGGTGGTATCTGAAATGTTTACGCATGGAACTATGCCTGTTGGTCATCAAAATATAATAAAACATGAAGAATTAATGCAATGGTCTTATCTGAACGATGTCAAGATATCTGAAATAGATTCTAGTGTTGATCTACTTATCGGAATGAATGTTTTGTAGGCTTTGGAACCTATACAGATTGTTAGGAGCCAAGGTGTTGGACCGTATGCTACGAAAACCCAACTTGGATGGGTTATCTATGGCTCCTTGAAAAGGAACCACAAAATCGAAAATCAGAAGAACTGTCCTGCCATTGCTGTCAATCAAATGTCTACTGATGAATTAGAAAAGCCAGTGATGGAGCCATACAATCATGACTCTAATGAAAGTACCAGCAAACCATTTGAAGAGATGTCGAATGAAGAATTGAAGTTCATGGATGTTATGAACTACTCAGTGAAACCTAATGGACACGGAGGAGTTTTATAATGTCTAAAATAAGAAGCTGGAGTTCGAAGAAGATTGTAGTAATGAGTCGGAAGCAACTTGGATGTATCTTACTGTTTTCTATCAACAATAAAGCATTTAATCATCAAAAGACTGCGTTTTGAAGCCATATCTGAGAAGAAGGTCTGAAGGTCTCTGTGAGTCATGCATTGAAAAGACACCCCCTTCAACCATTCTCATCCAAAAAGCGGCTAGGATGATCATTACCTGAAAGATATGAAAATCTGCCGCTACATTAAGTAAGGGATTGGACAGGGTAGCTGCAGGAAACATGTTCCCCATGTTGGGGGAGTACAGAACTGTTAAGATTCATTTCTCAAAATAGACAACTCACAATAAGTTAGATCAACCAACACAAGCTTTACTGAAGATTTAGCCGGCGAGAGTGCCAGGGGATACAAAGTCAAGTATGCAACACATACTTAAAGCTCCTGGGCCATCACTCTAATGAACAAAGGCATACAGCATATTTTTATATTGTTTTGGAAACGTTGTCACATGTTTATACAGAGTTGGAGCAATGGCGTCTAACACATCAATCACAGAGTATACCCATTCAAAGCATTCTTGTCACTAACACAATACTTCTCATGCTATGGTTATATCGGACACAAACTTTAGTTACAAACCCCCAAATTACAGGAACTTAATCAAAGGTCTATCATCTGCAGTACCTTCTTAAACAATGTAAGGATCTGTATCAATTACCCACAGAAGTTCCTGTTTACAGAGACCCAACTGCAAAGGAAACACATCCTCTCTCAAGGCTTCTATTTACAGAAGGCAGCACCTTCTCAGGAAACACATCCTCTCCCACCATTGTCAATATATTTTGCTTGGGCACAACAGGAAGCAGCTTGGATGCAGTTTGAATGCTGGCCTCCAATTTTCTGATCACCCAGCTCATCTACAGCACAGAATTACAAAGCTTCAGAACTCAAAACGCAAAGAAGTCAAATTAATCTTTACTTAATAATATACCTTACGTTATATAACTAGGACATTATCAGAATGAGGGGCCACCGTTTAAGAATAACGGGTAGGTCATATAGGACTGAGATGAGGAAAAACTTTTTCAACCAGAGAGTTGTGTATCTGTGGAATTCACTGCCACAGAAGGCAGTGGAGGCCAATTCACTGGATGTTTTCAAGAGTTATTTCAGTTCACATTTACTGTCACATGTGCCAATTAAGGTACAGTGATATTTCAGTTACCATACAGCCATACTAAGTAAAAAGCAACAAGACACACAGCCACATAAAATAAAAAAATAACAGAAACATCCACCACAGCGGAATCCACATTCCTCACTGTGATGGAAGGTAATAAAGTTCAATCATCTTCCTCGTTTGTTCACCCGTGGTCGGGGCTGTTGAACCCTCCAGAGTCGCCACTGCCGATGGTCCGATGTTCGAAGTCCTCGTGTCGGGATGACTGAAACTCCGGTATCGGGAAGGATTGGAACACTCCGCAGCATGGAGCTCCCGAGTCGGCCTCTTCTTACCGGAGACCGCGGGCTTCACGGTGTTAAAGTCCACAGGCCCCGAGTTGGATCTCCTCACGGGCGATCCTCGGCAAAGGAGAAAAATCGCATCTCCGTCGAGGCAAGTGATTGAAAAAAGTTTCCCCCAATTCCTGCCCCCCCCCCCATGTAAAACAAACCTAGAAACACTAAAACATACTTTTAAAACATACTTAAAATACGGGAAGCGGTAACTCGATTAATCCTGACGCCCTTTGCCAGCGAGAAGAAGACAGAGCAATGATGAAGAGATGGCCCACGAGGGAGGGGGGGGGGGGGAATGTCCCTTTAATTTGGATAATTCAATGTTCATGTCATTGGGCTGTAAGCTTTGAGGTGCTGTCCCTCCAGTTTGCGTGTCACCTCACTCTGGCAATGGAGGAGGCCCAGGACGGACAAATCAGTGTGGCAACCAGGAGATCCAGCAAGCCTTGGCGGACCGAGCGCAAGTGAAGGGTGAAATGCATGCCTAGTCTAGATACAAGGAACTGCAGATGCTGGTTTACTAAAAGAGACACAATGTCCTGGAGTAACTTGCACCTCTGGAGAGCATGGACAGGCAAAATTCTAGGTCAGGACCCTTCTTCAGACTGCTTGATGTGGGGGGGTGGAGAAAGTTGGAAAGGAGAGGTGGGAATGGTCGCCTTAGCGGTCGCCTACAGATGTGGCCTGACCCACTGAGTTCCTCCACTGCTCGGAAGGGAATGGACAGACGATGTTTTGAGTCAGGACCCTTCTTCAGACTGAGTGAGTGGAGAGGGTGGGGGGAGGAAGCTGGAAAAGAGAGATGGGGGCTGGACAAAGCCTGGCAAGTGATAGGTGGATACAAAATGCTGGAATAACTCAGCAGCAACATCACCAGAGGGAAGGAATGGGTGACGTTTAGGTTGAGACCCTTCTTCAGAAGTGATAGGTGGGTATAGGTGAGGGAGACACAAGAAACTGCAGATGCTGGAATCTTGCAAAGAGCACAATTTAGTCAGATGCACAGAATCTCTTGCCCAGAATGGGGGAATCGAGGACCAGAGGACATGGGTTCAAGGTGAAGGGGAAAAGATTTAATAGGAATCTGAGGGGTGACTTTTCAACAGAGGGTGTTGGGTGTATGGAACAAGCTGACGGTGGGGGTAGTTGAGGCTGGGACTATCCCAACATTTAAGAAAGAGCTATAGATAGGTACATAGGCCAAGTTTGAAGGGATATGGACCAAATGCAGGCAGGTGGGGCTCGTGTAGCTGGGACACGTTGGTCGGTGTGGGAAAGTTGGGCCGAAGGTACTGTTTCCACACTGTACCACTCTACGACTCTATCACGAACTGCTGGAGTAACTCAGCGGGTCAGGCAGCATCTGTGGGGAACATGGATTGTTGACATTTCGGATAAGGACCCTTCTTCAGACTGACACTATGTTAACAGATGATGGGATGATCAGCAGATGAGTGAAGTTAGTGACAGAGGCGAGAGGAAAGAAGGACATAAAAGGATGTGAGAGAAAGGAGAGAGGAATGTATATGTGCAGCTCTGAGGGACATTGGTCAGGTCGCATTTGGAATATTGCATACAGTTCTGGTCACTCCATTACAGGACTGATGTGGAGGCTTTGGTGAAGGTGCAGAAATGGTTAATCAGAATGGTTTAAAACCAAGGAACTGCAGATGCTGGTTTACAAAAAAGGACACAAAATGCGAGAGTAACTCAGCGGGTCAGGCAGCATCTCTGGAGAGAGGCACTGGGTGACAGTTTGGGTCGAGACTGAGGAGGGTCTCGACAAGAAACGTTACCCATTCCTTCCAGCATTTTGTCTCTACCTAAACAGAGCCTATCCACATGGCGGTGTGCCAGCAGACTGGAGGAGCGGGCAAAGGCCTTGCCACAGAGCGGGCAGGTGAAGGGGTGCTGGACGGTGTGGACTAGCCAGTGCTCGAGCCGGTGGTCAAGGCGGGTGAAGCCCTTACCACAGAACGGGCAGGGGAATGGACGCTCCCCGCTGTGGGTACGCCGGTGCTGCCACAGGCTGGACATGCGGGTGAAACCCTTGCCACACTCAGCGCACACAAACGGTCTCTCTCTGTTGTGTATCTGCTGGTGCTCCCGCAGCCCCCATGCTCTCTTGTCACAGTGGGAGCAGCTGCTCGCCGACATGGGCCCGCCGGTGCTGGCGCAACCCCCGCGAGCTGTCAAACGCCTCACCACAGTACGGGCAGTCGTAGGACTGGCCACTGGTGTGTACGTGCTGGTGAGACGGGGCATGCAAGGCCTTAGCAAAGCGCTCTCGACATACCCGGCTGGGGATGGGACTGTCGCCGGTGTGCACCCGCTGGTGGGACAGCAACCTGGAGGAGTTAGAGAAGCCCTCGCCGCACTGGGCACAGGAGTAAGGACGCTCGCCGGTGTGGGTGCGTTGGTGCACCTGCAGGTGACTGCATTGGGTGAAGCCCTTGCCGCACTGGGCACAGGTGTAGGGGCGCGCGCCGGTGTGGATGCGCTCGTGCACCAGCAGGTTGCTGGAGTGGGTGAAGCCCTTGCCGCACTGGGTGCAGGTGTAGGGGCGCACGCCGGTGTGGGTGCGCTGGTGCACCAGCAGGTTGCTGGATTGGGTGAAGCCCTTGCCACACTGGGCACAGGTGTAGGGACGCTGGCCGGTGTGGGTGTTCTGGTGCTTCAGCAGGTTGCTGGATTGGGTGAAACCCTTGCTGCATTGAGCACAGGTGTAGGGGCGCTCACCGGTGTGGGTGCGCCGGTGTTCCAGCAGGCTGCGGGAAGTGGTGAAGGCCTTGCCACACTGGGCACAGGTGTAGGGGCGCTCGCCGGTGTGGGTTCGCTGGTGCTCCTGCAGGTTGCTGGATTGGGTGAAGCCCTTGCCACACTGGGCACAGGTGTAGGGGCGCTCGCCGGTGTGGGTGCGCTGGTGCTTCAGCAGGCTGCAGAACTGGGTGAACCCCTTGCCGCACTGGGCACAGGTGTAAGGACGCTCGCCAGTGTGGGTGCTCTGGTGCTTCAGCAGGTTGCTGGAAGTGGTGAAGGCCTTGCTGCACTGGGCACAGACGAAGGGGCGCTCACCGGTGTGGGTGCGCTGGTGATTCAGCAGGTTGCTGGAGTTGGTGAAGGCCTTGTCGCACTGGGCGCAGGTGTAGGGGCACTCGCTGCTGTGGGTGCGCTGGTGCTTCAGCAGGCTGTTGGAGCGGGTGAAGCCCTTGCCGCAGTCGCTGCAGGTGAAGGGCCGCTCCCCGGTATGCAACCGCCTGTGCACCTTCAGGTCCTTGGACGACTTGAAGCCTTTGCCGCAGTCGGAGCAGGTGAAGGGCCGCTCACTGCTGTGCACCCGCTGGTGCTCCCGCAGCCCCGACAACAGGGCAAAGCTCTGGCCACAGGTGGAGCAGCCATAGGGCTTCTCGCCCGTGTGCACTCGCTGGTGAACCTTTAGTTGATTTGCCGACTTGAAGCTCTTGCCGCACTCCGAGCAGTCGAAGGGGCATTCTCCTGTGTGAACCCGCCGGTGGGCCTCCAGCTGGCTCGGGCACTGCCAGGATTTGCCACACACGTCGCACTCATAACGCTTCTCCTTGTTGTGCCCCGTCATAAGGTCCTCCACCGTAGCTCAGCCCTCACACTGAGTAGATGGGGGGGGGAGAAGCTCACTGGCACCCTGGCCCCTCAATGGCCGCTCACATCCCCGTCTCTCCGTCCACAGCAACGGTTCCTAAACACTGCAGGAGGGGAAGACAGAAGGTCAACATGCTGGCAAATAGGACATTACTAACGCGTGAACATTACCAGGGACGGAGATAAGGAAGTGTAAGGAGTGAAAACAGGACATATGGAATGGAGTTCAAGGAACATGTAGAATAGATCAATGTTAGTTGGGATAAGGTAACGTAGACAATAGGTGCAGGAGTAGGCCATTCAGCCCTTCAAGCCAGCACCGCCATTCAATATGATCATGGCTGATCATCCACAATCAGTACCCCGTTCCTACTTTCTCCCCATATTCCTTGATTCCGTTAGCCAAAGAGCTAATTCTAACTGCATCTTGTACATCCCATAGATAGAGATAAGGGGATAGGGAGAGAGAGAGAGAGAGAGAGAGAGAGAGAGAGAGAGAGATATGGAGAGAGAGAGATGGAAACAGAGATGGAGACAGAGATGGAGACAGAGAGATGGAGACAGAGAAAGAGAGATAGATAGAGACAGAGAGAGAGACACACAGAGAGACAGAGACACAGAGAGAGAGAGAGAGAGAGAGAGAGAGAGAGAGAGAGAGAGAGAGAGAGAGAGAGAGAGAGACAGAGAGACAGACAGAGAGACAGACAGAGAGACAGAGAGAGAGAGAGATGTCTCCATATTTTTAAGAGCCATATCCAGCTCTCTCCTGAAAGTATCCAGAGAACCAGCCTCCACCACCCTCCGAGGCAGAGAACTCCACAGACTCATCACTCTCTGTGCGAAAAAGTGTTTCCTCGTCTCCGTTCTAAATGGCTTACTCCTTATTCTTAATCTGTGGCCCTGGTTCTGGTCTCCCCCAACATCGGGAACATGTTTCCTGCCTCTAGCGTGTCCAAGCCCTTAACAATCTTATATGTTTCAATGAGATATCCTCTCATCCTTCTAAACTCCAGAGTGTACAAGCCCAGCTGCTCCATTCTCTCAGAATATGACAGTCCTGCCATCCCGGGATTTAACCTTGTAAACCTACGCTGCACTCCCTCAATAGCAAGAATGTCCTTCCTCAAATTAGGGGACCAAAACTGCACACAATACTCCAGGTGTGGACTCACTAGGGCCCTGTACAACTGCAGAAGGCCCTCTTTGCTCCTATATTCTATTCCTCTTGTTATAAAGGCAAACATGCTATTTGCTTTATTCACTGCCTGCTGTACCTGCATGCCTACTTTCATAGACTGATGTACAAGGGTCCCCAGATCCCGTTGTACGTCCCCTTTTCCCAACTTGACGCCATTTGGATAGTAATCTGCCTTCAAGTTTTTGCTACCAAAGTGGATAACCTCACATTTATCAGCATTAAACTTCAACTGCCATGAATCTGCCCACTCCCCCAACTGGATAACCTCACATTAATTCAGCATTAAACTTCAACTGCCATGAATCTGCCCACTCCTCCAACTTGTCCAAGTCACCCTGCATTCTCATAGCATCCTCCTCGCAGTTCACACTGCCATCCAGCTTTGTGTCATCTGCAAATTTGGTGTTACTTTGAGAGAGAGACAGACAGAGAGAGAGAGAGGCAGAGAGAGAGACACAGAGAGAAAGGGAGCGAGTGAGATAGATAGAGAGAGCGAGAGACAGTCAGAGACAGACAAAGAGAGTACACTGTGTACATTATCCTGCAGTCGTTGTTTGCTATTTGGCAGTAAAACTAGATTGGCCAACGTTGCAGGTTGATAGAGAGAGAGATAGATAGAGATAGAGAGAGAAATAGAGAGAGAAAGAGAGAGAGAGAGAGAGAGAGAGATAGAGATAGTGGGAGAGGTAGAGATATGGAGAGAGAAAAAGAGAGAGATAGAGATAGAGAGTGAGAGAACAGTGAGAGAGAGATATAGAGAGAGAAATAGAGAGAGATAGAGATAGAGGGACAGAAGGATAGAGGGATAGATTGGTAGAGAGTTAGAGACAGAGAGAAATAGAGATAGATAGAGGGAGAGAGAAAGAAAGAGAGAGATGTCTGTGAACATTATCCCGCAGTCGGTGTTTACTATTTGACAGGAGAGAGAGAGATGGAGCGCTCTGCCAACCCCAGTCACTGTCTCCCGGGTGCAAGCGAGGCCGCAGCCTGGACCCCCCCACCCCCCAGACAGTGCGCCCGTCCCGCCCAACCTGATCCACCGGAGCTTCTCACCGCGTCCGGCCCGACCCGGCCTGGGTACTCTCGGCTCATCCCGCCCGCCCGCTGCCCGTTGCCATTTTGTCATTTTAAATCAGTGGGCTAGGAAGCTGGGTTTGGAACTAGGGGGTATTATAGAGCATACAATATGGCTTCCTGTGCCCTATTGGGTTCTTCCTGAAATGTTTATTGAGCTTGCTTTTCTTCAGGGAAAAGATAAGCGCGAGGTGACTCCAAGAATAGTGGAATATCTTAATTCAATCAGTGAGAGCACTTTGATTGTTGTTACAGATGGATCTAAAGATCCAGTTAGTGGGCGAGCTGGGTTTGGAGTGTCTGTCGCGCAGCTTGGGTTGAAGATTGGCCGACGCATTTCTGATGGAAGCTCTGTTCTCACGACTGAATTAATGGCAATTCAATGGGCTCTATGGTGGATTGAGGAAGCCAGTTTTAGAGAAGTCATTATCTGTTCTGATTCTGCAGCTGCTCTTGAAACTTTAAGAGTAGGAAAATCTAAAGCTCGTCCTGACATTCTAAATGAAATCTTGAGGGTGTTTTCTAGAATTGGGTTTGCGTGTGACATCACTTTTTGCTGGGTTCCCGGGCATGCTGGGGTGAGGGGGAATGAGCAGGTGGACCTCATAGCAAAGGAGAGTTTGGGAAGAGAGATAGATATTCATGTTTCATTGTGGAGAGTGGAACTGAGAGGAATAATTAAAGAGGGCTTAACAAAAGAATGGCAGAGAGGATGGGAAAGGGAAGTCAGGGGGTAGACACTACTTTTCTATCCAATCTAAAGTTAGAAAAATATGTTTCTGTACATCTCTGTCCAGTAGGGACTCCGTTTAACTGTGTAGATTGAGGTTGGGACACTGTGGGTTAAATTACTATTTGTGGATTGTAGGGAAACATGTTTCTGGCTTGAGTAAATGTGGGAGTAGTGAGACAATGGAGCATGTTTCCCTGGAATGTAGAAGGTATAGGGTGGAAAGAAATGCATTGTTTATTAGACTGACAGTCTTGAGTTGATGCTTTCTCTGTTTTATCTTTGTTTGGACACAGTGAGAAACATCAGCTGATATCCAGGGGTGTTCTTCAGTTCCTGCATGTTACAGGACTGCACGTAAGAATTTAGTTCAAACTTTGACCTGTGGAGGGCAGTAATATGCGAGGGCGGGGGGGGGGGGGGGTAGGGAGGAGGAGGGCGGGGAGGAAGAGAAACAAAGAGAGGGAGGGAGAGAGAGGGAGGGAGAACGATAGGGGGGAGAGACAGAGGGGGGGGGAGAGAGAGAGAGACAGACAGAGGGAGAGAGAGAGACAGACAGAGTGACAGAGAGAGTGTGGGGAGGGAGATAGGGGTGGAGCAGAGAAGAGAGGGTCAGAAGAGGGAGAGAGTGAGCGAGGGAGGGAGAACAATAGGGGGAGATATAGAGAAGGGGGAGAGGGAGAGTGTGTGAGAGAGAGGGTGAGGGAGAGAGAGAGTGAGAGAGAGAGAGAGAGTGGGGAGGGGAGAGAGAGAGAGAGGGAGGGAGTTGAGGAGAGAGTTCGGAAGGAGATGGAGAGAGAGATATCTGAGCGGTGGGAGGCTGAGAGGGGCAGGATAAGGGGAGAGGGTCAGAGAGAGAGAGAGAGGACAGTCCGAGGGAGGGAGGGAGGGGGTGAGAGGCTGGGGGTTGGAAAAGGGGTGGAGTAGCGGGGGAAGCAGGGAGCAAAGGGAGGGGTTCAAGGGGGAGTGGGTTTGGTGCCGAGGGGGGTGAATGGGGGCGAGAGGGGTCAAGTCAGTCATGGAAGGGGGTAGGGAGCCTGGTGGGGGTTCACACTGTTTGGGGTGGGAGGGAGGGTGAGGGAACAAAGAGGGGTAAAGAGCAGGAGGTGGCGGCAGGGCTAAGGGGCAGGTAGCCACAGGGAGAAGGTCACATTGTTTTGGGGTGGGGAGGGTGTTGCAGTTTAGGAAGTCAAACCGGGGCAGGATCTTCACTGTGAATGGCGGGGCGCTGGGGGAGTGTGTGGAGCCGAGGGATCTAGGAGTGTGGGTATGGGTTGGGCCGAAGGGCCTCTTTCCAACGCTGTGTGACTCTATGACAAAGTGCTGGAGAAACTCAGCTGGTCAGGCAGCATCTGAGGTGAAAGGGAGAGGGAGAGAGGGAGAGAGGAGAGAGGGAGAGAGGAGAGGGAGAGTAGGGGAGAGACTGGGGAGAGAGAGAGATAGAGTGGTGGAGAGAGAAAGGGGTGGGTGAGAGAGATAATGATGGGGGAGAGAGAAAGAGGGGGTGAGGGAGAGAGTGTAAGGAGAGAGAGAGAGAGGGAGGGAGAGAGAGAAAAAAGTAAGAAATAGGGAGAGGGAGAGAGAGCGAGAGAGACAGAGAGAGAGATTGAGTAGGGAGAGAGGGATAGAGAGAGAGGGGAGCAGAGAGAGATAGAGGGGTGGAGAGAGAAGGGAGGGTGAGAGAGAGTAAGGGGCAGGGAGCCACAGGGAGTAGGTTACATTGTTTGGGGGTGGGGAGGGTATTGCAGATTAGGAGGTCAAACCAGGGCAGGATCTTGACTGTGAATGGTGGGGCGCTGGAGCAATAGACAAATGACAATAGGTGCTGGAGTAGGCCATTCGGCCCTTTGAGCCAGCACCGCCATTCAACGTGATCATGGCTGATCATCCCGAATCAGTACCCCATTTCTTCCAGATCCCCTCATCCTTCTAAATTCCAGTGTCTATCTTCTCCACAGATGCTGCCTGACCCGCTGAGTTACTCCAGCACTTTGCCATAGAGTCATGGAGGGATACAGCGTTGGAAAGAGGTCCTTCGGCCCAACTCGTACCCGCACTCCTATATCCCTCGGCTCAACACATTCCGCAAGGCTCAGAGTTGTGCAGAGTCCTAGTGAGACCACACCTGGAGTACTGTGTGCTGTTTTGGTCCCCTAATTTGAGGAAGGACATTCTTGCTACTGTGGGAGAGGAGCCTAGGTTTACAAGGTTAATTCCCAGGACGGCGGGACTGTCATATGCTGAGAGAAGAGTGGCTGGGCTTGTACTCTGGAATTTAGAAGGATGAGGGGATCTTATTGAAACATATAAGATTGTTAAGGGTTTGGACATGCTAGAGGCAAAAAACATGTTCCCGATGCTGAGGGACTCCAGAAGCAGGGGCCACAGTTTAAGAATAAGGGGTAAGCCATTTAGAACGGAGACGAGGAAACACTTTTCCTCACGGAGAGTTGTGAGTGTGGAATTCTCTGCATCAGACGCCGTTGGAGGCCGGTTCTCTGGATACATTCAAGAGAGAGCTCGATAGGGCTCTCAAAGATCGCAGAGTCAAGGGATATGGGGAGAAGGCAGGAATGGGGTACTGATTTGGGATGATCAGCCATGATCACATTCAATGGTGGTGCTGGCTCAAAGGGCCAAATGGCCTACTCCAGCACTTATTGTCATTTGTCTATTACGCCAGCGCCCCACCATTCACAGTGAAGATGCTGCCCTGGTTTGACCTCCGAAACTGCAACACCCTCCCCACCCCCAAACAATGTGACTTCCTCCCTGTGGCAACCTGCCCCTGACCTCTGCCGCCTCCTGCTCCTTACCCCCTCTGCTCCCTCCCCCTACTCCCCACCCCCAAACAGTGTGAACCCCCACCAGGCTCCCTACCCGCTTCCTTGACCCACTTGACCCTCTCTCTCCCCCCAGTTCCCTGCCCCCCATTCATCCCTCTCGGCACCAAACCCACTCCCCCTTGAATCCCTCCCCCCTCCCTTTGCTCCCTGCTTCCCCCCACTACTCACTTCACCCATTTTCCAACCCCCAGCCTCTCAACCCCTCTCTCCCCCCCACCCGGACTGTCACCTCTCTCTCCGACCCCGCTCCCTTTTTCCTTCCCCTCTCAGCTCCCACCGCTCAGATATCTCTCTCCCCTCGGAATTCTCTCTCTCCTCCCCACTCTCTCTCACCCGCCCTTCTCTCTCCACCCTTCTATCTCTCTCAACTCTGTCCTCTCTCTCTCTATCCCTCGCTATCTCTCCCACACTCTCTCTCTCTACCCCTTCTATCTCTCTCCCTCCCCACTCTCTCTCTTCCTGTCTCTCTCCCTCCCTTCCTCTCTCTCTCTCCCTATTTATCTCTCTCTCTCTCTCCCTCCACCCCCTCTTTCTCTCCCCTATCGTTCTCTCTCTTCTCCCCTCTCCCTCTCTCACCCACTCCCTTCTCTCTCCACCCTTCTATCTCTCTCTCGCTATCCCTCTCTATCTCTCCCACACTCTCTCTCTCTCCACCCCTTCTGTCTCTTTCCCTCCCCACTCTCTCTCTTCCTGTCTCTCTCCCTCCCTTCCTCTCTCTCTCTCTCCCTATTTATCTCTCTCCTGTCTCCCCTCACCCCATTCTTTCTCTCCCCTATCGTTCTCTCTCTCCTCCCCTCTCCCTCTCTCACCCACTCCTTTCTCTCTCCACCCCTCTATCTCTCTCACTCTCCCCCTCCCCACCCTCTCTCCTCACACTCACTCTCTCTCTTCCCCTTTCTCCTCTTCTCCACAGATGCTGCCTGACCCGCTGAGTTGCTCCAGCAGTTTGTCATGGAGACACCCCTCCGTACTTTCTCCACCCCTCCATCTCTCTCACTCTGCTCCCCTCTCTCCCTCTTTCTCTCTCTTTCTCTCCCTTTCTCTCTCACCGTCCAGTGCGGGTCGGCTCCATCTTGGCCGCGACGTCATTTCCGGGCTGAGGCCGCCCCGCTGTCTGCGGGGCAACGGGCCGGGGCCGCGACGTCATGTCCGGGCTGATGCCCCTCTCCCCCCCCCCGCGTTGCGCGGTCTCTCTGTCTGCGGGGCAACGGGCCGGGGCCGTGACGTCATGTCCGGGCTGAGGCCCCTGCGCCGCGCGGTCTCTCTCTCTCTGTCTCCGGGGCAACGGGCAGCGGGCGGGATGAGCCGTGAGTACCCGGGCCGGGCCGGGCCGGGCCGGACGCGGTGAGAGGCTCCGGTGGATCAGGGCGGGCGGGCGGGCGGGGCGGGGCGGGGCGGGCGCGCTGTCTGGGGGGATTCGTGTGCGCGGGGGGGGGGGTTCCAGGCCGCGGCCTCGCTCGCTCCCGGGAGGACAGTGACCGGGCCTGGGGTCGGGGTTGGCGGAGCGCTCCCTCTCTCTCTCTCCATCTCACTCTCTACTGTCAAATAGATAAACAACGACTGTGGGATAATGTACACATACATCTCTCTATCTCTCCGCCTGCCTCTCTCGATCTATCTCTATCTCTCCCTATCTATCACTTTCTGTATCTATCTGTCTACATCTATCTCTATGTCTACATCAATCTCTCGCTCTCTCTCCCTTCTCCATCTCTCTCTCCCCATCTCTCTCTCTACTGTCTATCTCTCTATCTCTCTCTTGATCTCCAACCTGCGACGTTGGTCAATCTGGTTTTACTGACAAATAGTAAACAACGACTGCGGGGATAATGTACACAGACATCTCTGTCTCTCTCTATCTGCCTCTCTCTATCTATCTAGAAATAGTGGACGTTCCAATGTTCAATACATTCAGAATCAGTTCCTGTGGCTTGGAGGATAGCTAATGTTATCCCACTTTTCAAGAAAGGAGCGAGAGAGAAAACGGGGAATTACAGACCAGTTAGCCTGTGCTGTGAATTTATGGAATTCCCTGCCACAGACGACAGTGGAGGCCAAATGACTGGATGGATTTAAGAGAGAGTTGGATAGAGCTCTACAGGCTAGTGGATTCAAGGGATATGGGGAGAAGGAAGGCATGGTGGGAAAGATGCTGGAGTCAATTATTAAAGAGGTAATAATGGAGCATTTGGATAGCAGTAAAAGGATTAGTCCAAGTCAACATGGATTTATGAAAGGGAAATAATGCTTGACTAATCTTCTGGAATTTTTTGAGGGTGTGACAAGTAAAATGGATGAAGCGGTGCCTGTCGATGTAGTGTATCTAGACTTTCAGAAAGCCTTTGATAAGGTCCCGCACTGGACACTGGTGATTAAAATTAGAGCACATGGTATTGGGGGTAAGGGTTGTTGACATGGATAAAAAATTGGTTGGCTGACCGAAAGCAAAGAGTAGGAGTGAACGGGTCCTTTTCAGAATGGCACGCAGTGGCGAGTGGAGGGCCCAAGGCTCGGTGCAGGGGGCGCAACTGTTTACCATATATATTAATGATTTGGAAGAGCGAATTAGGAGCAACAGTAGCAAGTTTGTGGATGACACAAAGCTGGGTGGCAATGTGAACTGTGAAGAGGATGTTAGGAGGTTGCAGGGGGACCTGGACAGGTTGGGTGAGTGGGCAGACGCAGTATAATATAGATAAATGTGCGGTTATCCACTTTGGTGGCAAAAACAAGGGGGCAGATTATTATCTCAATGGGGTTAGGTTAGGTAAGGGGAGGTACAGCGAGACCTGGGTGTCCTTGTACACCAGTCACTGAAAGTTGGTGTGCAGGTACAGCAGGCAGTGAAGAAAGCGAATGGAATGTTGGCCTTCATAGCAAGAGGATTTCAGTACTGGGGGTAAAGTGGAAGGAAATACATTACTCCCAACCAGCGACAGTCTTCTCTCAATGAGTCTTGGAAAACTACTGGGAATTAATTCCGCATACGACGTTTGATAGCTTATGCATGGATTTGTATACTTGGGCGGACTTTGGCTCTAAGACTGTATTTATTTAACTTTTAATCTTGTGATTTAATCATTAATTCACTACATCTGGAGTATTGTGTGCAGTTTTGGTCTCCTAATTTGAGGAAGGAACCTCCTTGTGATTGAGGCAGTGCAGCGTAGGTTCACGAGATTGATCCTGGGATGGCGGGACTGTCTATGAGGAAGATTGAAAAGACTAGCTTGTATTCACTGGAGTTTAGAAGGATGAGGGGGATCTTATAGAAACATATACAATTATAAAAGGACTGGACAAGCTAGATGCAGGAAAAATGTTCCCAATGTTGGGTGAGTCCAGAACCATGGGCCACAGTCTTAGAATAAAGGGGAGGTCATTTAAGACTGAGGTGAGAAAAAACTTTTTTACCTAGAGATTTGTGAATTTATCGAATTCCCTGCCACAGAGGGCAGTGGAGGCCAAATCACTGGATGGATTTAAGAGAGAGCTGGATAGAGCTCTAGGGGCTAGTGGAGTCAAGGGATATGGGGAGAAGTCTGGCACGGGTTATTGATAGCGGACGATCAGCCATGATCACAATGAATGGCGGTGCTGGCTCGAAGGACCAAATGGCCTCCTCCTGCACCTATTTTCTATGTTTCTATGTAGACAAAAGTGCTGGAGAAACTCAGCGGGTGCAGCAGCATCTATGGAGCAAAGGAAATAGGAAACATTTAGGGCCGAAACCCTTCTTCAGACTGATGTCGGGTGGGGAGAAGAAAGGAAAAAGGAAGAGGAGGGGCCTGCGGGCTGA
Source organism: Okamejei kenojei (assembly GCA_035221665.1). Taxonomy (NCBI): domain Eukaryota; kingdom Metazoa; phylum Chordata; class Chondrichthyes; order Rajiformes; family Rajidae; genus Okamejei; species Okamejei kenojei. Next base: position 16,258,128 of record CM069170.1, read on the forward strand.
GGGAGAGCTGGGAAGGGGAGGAGACAGCAAGGGCTACCGGAAATTGGAGAATTCAATGTTTATGCCGCTAGGTGGCATCTCCCGGAGGCTCAGCAGTTCAACTCCCCCTCCCATTCCAAATCCGACCTCTCTGCCCTGGGCCTCCTCCACCGGAAATTTGAGGAGAAGCACCTCATATTCCGCTTGGGCAGTCTGCACCCTAACGGCATAAATATTGAATTCTTCAATTTCCGGTTGCCCTTGCTGTCTCCTCCCCTTCTCAGCTCTCCCTCAGCCCTCGGGCTGCTCCTCTTCCTTTTTCCTTTCTTCTCCCCACCCAACATCAGTTTGAAGAAGGGTTTCGGCCCAAAAAGTTGCCTATTTCTTTCGCTGCACCCGCTGAGTTTCTCCAGCACTTTTGTCTACCTTCGATTTTCCAGCATCTGCCATTCCTTCTGAAACATCTCTCTATCTATCTCTATCTCTCCCTATCAATCGTTTTCTGTCTCTCTCTGTCTCTCTATCTATCTCTCTATTTCTCCCTATCTCTCCCTCTATCTCTCCATTTCTATCTCTATCTGTCTCTCTCAATGTATCTCCCTCACTCACTCTCCCCACCCACTCTCTCTCTGTCTCTCTCTCTCTGTCTCTCTCTCTCTCTCTGTCTCTCTCTCTCTGTCTCTCTCTCTCTGTCTCTCTCTCTGTCTCTCTCTCTCCGTCTCTCTCTCTCCGTCTCTCTCTCTCCGTCTCTCTCTCTCTCCGTCTCTCTCTCTCTCCGTCTCTCTCTCTCTCCGTCTCTCTCTCTCTCCGTCTCTCTCTCTCTCCATCTCTCTCTCTCTCTCTCTCTCTCTCCGTCCCTCTCTCTCTCTCTCTCTCTCTCTGCGAGATGTACACAGCTGCATTGGACTGAGGCGGAGCCCGTCTGTGGGGCTGGGGCTCCCGCGAGCTGCCTCGCTGTTCCATCCAGTCTCTGAAGTCAGGTTTAAAACTCCTTCGCTAAGATCCTCCATTCTGATTTTAAATTAATCACCCAAATTTTTTCTTCTTCCAGATTAAGGCTTTGGCGACTGCCTCCTGCACACGATCAGTTGCTTCGCCCTCCAGGTTCTCCTCATCCAGATTTTCCAGGCGGTTTTGGTAATGTTCCATCACAATTTGTTGTGTTTGCTTTGCCCAGGTTTCAGCATCAGAGGCCAATTTTTGTAATGTTTCTTGGGTGGGATTTGCCGGTTTTACAAAGTGTGTTAATATCTTTGCCTGCCTCGTGATACCCTACGTGGGCAGGCTCCGCTCTTGCAGAACCCTCAGACGGTGCAGAGTCTGGGGCAATCACAATGTCTCTACCCCCACTCCCCTCTGGCATGTATTACTAATTTCTGGCTAGTTAATAGTAAACTTTACGGTCAAATACAAATACTAATGCATCTATTATCTCTAGCGTAGTAGGGTTAACACCAAGGTGCTCACCAAGTCTTTGTTTTTTTCCCCCAGGTTGCGGAGACGCATGTAATCGCGCCGAACCTTCGCAGGACCGTCTCGCCTCAACGGGACCACGAGGTTGCGTAATTTGCGTGCCAAGAACACGTAAGTGGGACAGGCCCTTAAATCCTTGCTCCCTGCACCAGCTCCTCAGCCACATATTAAGATCCTCTATCTCCCTGTTCCTTCCCTCACCAACACGAGGAACTGGAAGCAAACCGGAGATAACCACCCTGGAGGTCCTGCTTTTTCAGCCGCCATCTGAAGTCACGCTGTAGAATGGATTTTCCTCTCCTTCCCGACGTCCCCATTTGTGCCGACATGCGGGGACCGCTTCCGGCTGCTCACCTTCACCCTTGCGGATGCTCTGCCATCGGTTCCATGGGCGTCCTGGATCCTGGCACCAGGAGGCAACACACCATCCTTGACTCCCACTGTTGCCGCAGAAACCCCTGTCTGTCCCCGACTACCACGCTGTGCCTGACGGTCTTCTGTCTCTTCGCTTATGCCTCAGCTTCACCTTTTGACTCGCCGCTCTGTCCCTTCTCTCTTCGGGTATCTTCGGTGTAATGATCTTGCTGCAGGTCCTGCCCAGGATTTTTCCAGATGATCCTGAGGTCATCCAGCTGCTTCTCCCGTGCCCCAACACGGTCCTTCAGGGGCTGAACCTGGACACACTTTGCAAGAGGCAGGAAACATGTTTCCGATGCTGGGGGATTTCAGAACCAGGGGCCATAGTTTAAGAATAAGGGGTAAGCCATTTAGAACGGAGACGAGGAAACACTTTTTCACACAGGCAATTGTTAGTCTGTGGAATTCTCTGCCTCAGAGGGCGGAGGAGGCCGGTTCTCTGGATACTTTCAAGAGAGAGCTAGATAGAGCTCTAAGTGGATAGAGGAGTCAGGGGTTATGGGGAGATGGCAGGAACGGGGTACTGTTTTTGTGGATGAATCAGCCTTGATCATATTGGACAGCGGGTGCTGGTCTGAATGGGGGGCCGACTCCTACTCCTGTATTATTGTCTATGTTTCTATGTAAAAGCTTTTCACTCCACATCACCGTCTACATCTCTCCTGCGACTCTCAGTCTGAGGAAGGGTCTCGACCTCGAAACGTCACCCATTCCTTCTCTCCAGAGGTGCGGCCCGTCCCGCTGAGTTCCTGCAGCATTTTGTAGTCTGGCCCTCCTTGAGGTTTTATCTCAGGTTTGCAGCCTCTGCAGCTGCTGTGATTGTCCCCCCCCACGTGGTGTAGGAGCCGCGGGGGCGGGGCCGGCGACGCCATGGCAACCGTTGTTAGGGCGGGGTGGGCGGCTCTGGTTGGCAGAGGGCGCTGTCCGTCCGAGGGGCGGGGACGCGGCTCTCATTGGTTAGTCGCAAACAGGGCGGGACCTAGTCCTTTGTGACGTGGGACGAAGAGGCGGGGCCTCCGCTCAGCGCCGGGAGCTCAGGTGGGAACAGCCGCTGCCGCTCGGCCCCGCGTCCTTTCCCCACCCCCTCCTCCCTCCCCGAGGCCGATCCTTCGGCCGGCGACCCGAGGAACCGGAGCCCGAGGCATGCGGGCGGAGGGGGATGTCAGTGCGTAGGTCTGGGCGCCCTCTGTTCCTCCGACTGCAGCGCCCTTCTGGCGACGGGAGGCCGTGGCGCAGCGTCTCTGGTCCTCCGACTGCAGCGTTAACCTGGCGGCGGGAGATTAAATTTATTATTTACTATTTATATTAATAGTCTACATCATAACGCAGCGAACGGAAATTTTCACTTTTATGCTGGCGACAGTGATATAGTGCTCTGCGTCTACCACAAATCAGGCTCTCTGTCAGCTCCAAACTGCTTTTAACACTGTGCAACGTAACCTGTGTGATTTAAAACTTGTTTTAAATGCTGACAAGACAAAGCTCATGCTGTTCACTAAAGCTAAATCAAAGCCCTCGGACCTCCTATCACCACTTTGCAAGGCTCTGTGGTTGAATCTGTGTCTCAATATAAATATCTGGGAATTATAATTGATGATTCTCTCTTTTTAAATCTCATACCCAGCAACTTGTGAAATAACTAAAGATAAAATAGCTTTTTTACTTTAGAACCAAATCTTGTTTTTCTTTTGAAGCCAAAAAAAAGGCTTGTTGCTGCAACGTTGATGTATGTGTTGGACTATGGTGATGTTTTTACATATAAATGCATCTTCAAATTGCCTGCAATCTTTGGACACGGTCTACCACGGTAGCACTGAGATCTGTTACTAATTTTAAAAACCCTCACGCACACTGCCCTTTGTATGCTCAAGTTGGATGGTTTGCCCTGTCCACCCGCAGACTCCATCTTGGCATATCCTTATTTATAGACTATCCTCAGGTATTCTTCCTTCATACTGCAGAAGTATGTAATTCGAAAAAGCACAGGAACTTATCAGCTCCGCTCTGAGGACTTAAACATAGAAATTAGGTGCAGGGATAGGCCATTCGGCCCTTCGAGCCTGCACCGCCATTCAATATGATCATGGCTGATCATCCAACTCAGTATCCCGTACCTGCCTTCTCTCCATACCCTCTGATCACCTTAGCCACAAGGGCCACAAGGACGTGTTCTTACTAACTGTACCTAATGTCCGTACTGAACTGGGGAAAAGGGCATTTAGTTATGCTGCTCCCTTCGCATGGAACCAGCTGCAGAATTAACTGAAACTTAAGGAGCTGGTTTCTATAAACAGATTTAAATCTCTTCTTAATGATGTTGAAGCGGGCTCTTCTGTCTGTACGTGCTTTGTTTGATGATGTTATGACTGTGACTCTATTTATATGTTCTCTGTTGTTTTAAATTATTGTCTGTAACTGGGAAACTGGCTGCTGCCCTGTCTTGGCCAGACTCTCTTGTAAAAGAGATTTTTAATCTCAATGAGACTTCTCCTGGTTAAATAAAGGTTAAATAAAAAAAATAAAATAAGTAACCTATCATGTTCCCGACAAACGCTGGGCGGGGCGGGTGCCGGCTGTCCCCAACGTGACTTCAATGTCACCCGGGTGTGCGTGTGTGCTGCGGCGGGGGTACGTCACGGGGCAGGGCGGGGGTACGTCATGGGGCAGGGCCCCCCGCCCCCCTTCTTCCTCACACCCCACCCCCTCCCTTTTTCCCCAAACCCCCTCCCCTTCCACTCCCCATTTCCCTCACTCTCCTCTTTTTTCCCCCTCACTTCCACTGTCCTCATTCCCTTGCCCCACTTGCCTCCTCACCACCCTTCTCACCACTCCTTCACCCCAGCCTCTCCACCCCCCCATCACCCCCTCCCTGTTGGTGGCAGGCTGCGATGCAACCGTGTCTGATTCCTGCCGCATTCATCCCTGATCCCCTCCCCTTCCCCTCACACCCCCACTTCAAGTACCACTAGCCAATGTTCGCCCGTTAGTAATGTCCGTGTTTGCTAGCTTGTTGACCCTCTTGTTCCCCTCCTGCAGGGCTTTAGGAGCTGTGTTGCTGGTGGACCAGAGGAGACGGGACGTGAGCACTCCCATTGAGGGCGGCCAGGGGCGCAGATGATCCCCCCCCACTCGGTGTGCGTGGTCCGAGCTTCGAGGGGCTGAGCATTAGATTGAGGACCACATGACGGGGCACAAAAAAGGAGAAGCGTTATGAGTGCGACGTGTGTGGCACAGGCCTGGCAGTGCGCCCGAGCAAGCTGGAGATCCACCGGCGGGTTCACACATAGGGCGAGAAGCCCTATGGCTGCTCCACATGCGGCAAGACTTTGCCCAGTTGTCAAGGGCTGCGGCCCAAGCTCAAGCACCAGCCCGGGTGTGCACAGCAGTGAGCGGCCTTCACCTGCTCCGACTGCGGCAAAGGCTTCAAGAGCAATTCGTCCAAGGTCATGAAGGTGCACCCGGTCGGTTGCATACCGGAGAGCGGCCCTACACCTGTTATGCGACTGTGGCAAGGGCTTCACCCAGTACAGCGGCCTGCTGCTGCACCAGCCCACCCACAAACCGGCAAGCACCACCCCTACACCTGCGCCCAGTGCGGCAAGGGCTTCGCCAGATCCAGACAGCCTGCTGATGCACCCCAGCGCATCCATCCGCCACTGCTTTTCACACCTCTTTTTTTGCGAGCGCCCCTACACCTGCGCCCATGTGGCAAGGGCTTCAACAATCCAGCAACCTGCTGGTGCACAAGCGCTCTACACCCACAACCGGCGAGCACCCCTACACCTCCGTGCCCCCAGTGTGGCAAAGGCTTCATCCTTCACCCGCTTGACTGCCTGCAGGCCACCAGCCTCTCCCACAACTGGCGAGCGCCCCGACAATCTAGTGTCCCAGTGCGGCAAGGGCTTTGCCAGACTCAGCAGCTGCTGCTGCACCGCGCCCCCCCACACGGGCGAGCGCCCCTACACCTGTGGCCCAGATCCCCAGCCTTGTGGGCAAGGACTTCCCCACCAGCTTCGAGGGCGCCTGCTGTCCCACCAGCGGGGTGCACGCCGGCGACCGCCCCCCCCCCCGCCCCCCCCCCCCCCCCCACCCCCACCCACTTCCCGTCCCCAGCCCGGCGTTGTGGGGACAGCGCATTGCCATGCCTACCCCACGCCCTGTCATCACCGCAACTGCACACCAGTGGCCAGCCCTAACGACTGCCCGTTACTGTGGTGAGGCCTTTTGACAGCTCGCGGCGTTGCTGGCAGCAACCGCACCACGTCGGCGAGCAAGCGAGCTCTCTCACTGTGACGAAGCATGGGGGCTGCTGGAGCACCAATCAGATACACACCAGAGGAGAGACCCTTTGTTTGCGCTGAGTGTGGCAAATGTTTCCTCGGCCGCAAGTCCTTGCCTCTGGCAGCACCGGCGTACCCCAAGCGGTGAACTCCCTTCCCACTGTCCCGTCCTGTGGTAAGGGCTTCACCCAATCCTTGACCACTTGCTGGTGCACACCGCGAGGTCAAACACGCGGCCAGACGCCCCCTTCATCTGTCCCGTCTCTGTGGTAGGCTTTTTGCCCGCTCCTCCAGCCTGCTGGACACCTCACGTGGATAGTGCGCTGTTTAGGTAAAGACAAAATGCCTGACAAGGAATAGGTTAACATTTTCTGGTCCGAGACGCTCCTCCTCCGCCTCGACTGAAATGTCACCCATTCTTCTCTCCCAGAGATGCGCCTGTCCCCTCTGAGTTACTCCCAGCATTATTGACCTTTTTTGTAAACCAGCATCTGAAGTCTTGTTTTTTAAACCATATCTGGTTAACCATCTCAGCACCTTCCCCAAAAGCCTCCACATCAGTCCTGTAATGGAGTTAACCAGAACTGTATGCAATAGTCCAAAATGCTACCTGACCAATGTCCCTTAAAAAGCTGCACATATACATTCCATCTCCTTCTTATCTCACATCCTTTTACTTCTTTTTTTTCTCCTGCTTCAGTCCACTTACTTCCACCTCAACTGCCCGATCACCCCTCATGTTACATAGTGTTCCAGTCTGAAGAAGGGTCCTGACCCGAAATGTCACCAATCCATGTTCTCCACAGATGCTGCCTGACCCGATGATCACTCCGCACTTTGTGCTAGTGTAATAGAGTGATACAGTGTGAAATAGGACCTTCGCCCAACTTGCCCACAACAACCAACATGTCCTGCGCTAACTTAGTCCGATCTGCCTGCATTTGGTCCATATCCCTCCAAACTTGGTCTATCGATGTACTGGTCTATAACAGTTTCTTTAACGTTGGGATAGTCCCAAGCCTTAACTACCTCCTTCCGTCAGCTTGTTCCATACACCCAACCACCCTCTGTTGAAAAGTACCCCTCAGATTCCCTATTAAATCTTTTCCTCACCTTGAAACCCATGTCCTCTGGCCTCGATTCCCCCATACTGGCAAGAGATTCAGGCATCTAACTAAATTGTCTCTATACAAGATCCTTGTGTCTCCCTTACCTGTATCCACCTATCACTTCTGTAAGATGGGTCTCAACCTGAAAACGTCACCCATAACCTTCACCTCTAGAGATGCTACCTGTCCCCTGATTACATTTTGTATCCACCTATCACTTGCCTGGCTTTGTCCAGCCCCCATCTCTTCTTTTCCCAGCTTCCTCCCCCCACCCTCTCCAATCAGTCTGAAGATGGGTCCCGAATGAAATGTCGTCTGCCCTTTCCCAACCGCAAAGCAGTGGAGTGAAACTCAGTTGGGTCAGTCCGCAGTCCTGTAAAAGAAGGGGAATCTAAGTCGACCACACCTACCTCTCCCATTCCAACTTTCCTCCCCCCCCCACCAACAAGCAGTCTGAAGATGGGGTCCCTGACCTAGAATGTTGCCTGTCATGCTCTCCAGAGGTGCAAGTTACTCAGCCGATTGTGTCTCTTTTTGTGAAACAGCATCTGCTGTTCCTTGTATCTAGACAAGGCGTGCATTACACCCTACACTTGCGCACGGGGTCCCTCCTCCAAGGCCTGCCTGGGATTCTGGTTGCCAACCATTTTAATTCCACTTCTCATTCCCGCACTGACCTTTCTGTCTTGGGCCCCCCCTCCTCAATTGCCAGATTGAGGTAGACACGCAAACTGGAGGGACAGTACCTCATAGCATACAGCACAATGACATGAACATGAATTCTCCCAATTAAGCAGACATCTCCCACCCCCTCCCTCTTGAGCCATCTCTTCATTCAACATTCCTCTGTCTTCTTCTCGCTGGCGAAAGGCATAAGGAATTAATCTGGAGTCACCGCTTCCTGTATGTTAAGTATGTTTTAAAAGTATGTTTTAATGTTTCTAGGTTTGTGTTACATGGGGGGGGGGGGGGGGAATAGGGGGAAACTTTTTTTCAGTCACTTACCTCGACAGATGTGATTTTTCTCCCTCGCCGAGGATCGCCCGTGAGGAGGCTCCAACCTTGGGCCGTGGACTTTAACACCGTGAAGCCCTGTGGCCTCTGCAATGAAGAGGCCGTCTCGGGAGCTCCATGCTGCGGAGAGTTCCAGCCCTTCCCGAGGCCGGAGTTTCCGTCATCCCGACGCGAGGACTTCAGACATCGGACCGTCGGCCGCGCGACTGCGGCGGGTTCAACAGCCCGACCTCCACGGGTGAAGATAACGAGAAAAGTGATTGAACTTTATTACCTTCCATCACAGTGAGGAATGTGGATTTCGCTGTGGTGGATGTTTCTGTTAATTTTTATTTTATGTGGCTGTGTGTCTTGTTGCTTTTTACTTAGTATGACTGTAGTAACTCAAATATCACTGTACCTTAATTGGCACATGTGACCCGTAAATGTGAACTGGAACTAACTCTCTTGAAACCATCCAGTGAAATGGCCTCCACACTGCCTTCGTGCAGGGAATTCCACAGATTCACAACTCTCTGGTTGAAAACATTTTCATCATCTCAGTCTATATGGCCTACCCGTTATTCTTAAAATGGTGGCCCCTGGTATCTGATAAAATCCTAGTTATATAATATAAATTAGAACGTAAGGTATTTTATTAAGTAAAGATTAATTGACTGCTTTGGGTTTAGGGTTCTGAAGCTTTGTAATTCAGATGCTGTAGATGAGCTGGGTGATCAGGAAATTGGAGGCCAGCATTCAAACTGCATCCAAGCTGCTTCCTGTTGTGCCCAAGCAAAAGACATTGACAATAGTGGGAGAGGATGTGTACCTGAGAAGGTGCTGGCTTCTGTCAACAGAAGCCTTGAGAGAGGATGTGTTTCCTTTGGAGTTGGGTCTCTGTAAACAGAAACTTCAGTGGGTAATTGATAAAGATCCTTGCTTGTTTAAGAAGGTACTGTAGATGATATAAATTTGACTAAGTTCCTATTGTTTTGGGGTGGTAACTAAAAAGTTTGTGACCGTATAACCATAGCAAGAGAAGTATTGTGCTAGTGACAAGAATGCTTTGAATGGGTATACCTCTGTGATTGATGTGTAATGCTCCTGTCCCTCTTGGAGGTTTTGTCAGTCTCCCCAATGGTCGAAAGTGGTTTCTGTTTTAAAAATCGTACTTTTTTTCGTCAAAGCCAGTTAATGATGCTACTTGAAGGTGGTTGCCGGAGGACTAAAACCTCCCGGAACCGCACAGAAACCTTGGGTGGGGCGCAAAGTCTCCAAGGTTTCTGTTCAGGTTTCCTAAGTGGGACACAGCATTAGACATCATGCTCCAACTATGTATAAACATTGACTACGTTCCCAAAATACTATAAAAAAGATGCTGTATGCTTTTGTTCATAGGAGTGTTAAGTATGTGTTGCATACTTGACTTTGTATCCCTGGCACTCACACCGGCTAAATGATCAGTAAAGCTTGTGTTGGTTGATCTAACTTATTGTAAATTGTTTGTTTTAAGAAATGAACCTTAACAGTTTTTCTGGACTCCCCAACAGGGGGAACATATTTCCTGCATCTACCCTGTCCAATCCCTCACTCATTTTATATGATTCTATAAGATACCCGTTCATCCTTCTGAATTCCAGTGAATACAAACGCAGTCGACCCATTCTTTCAACATCTGTCAGTCTCATCATCATCCCAGGAATTACCCTTGTGAACCTACGCTGCACTCCCTCAATATCAAGAAAATCCATCCTCAAATTAGGAGACCAAAAACTGCTAACAATACTCCAGTTGTGGTGTCACTGGGGCCCTGTACACTGCTGTAGGACCTACTTGTGCCTAAACTCAACTCCTCGCCGTATGAAGGCCAACATGCCATTAGCTTCTTCAGTGCCTGCTGTTCCTGCATGCTTACTTTCAGTGACTGATGATACAAGGACACCCAGGTCTCGTTGTATTTTCCTAACCTGACACCATTCAGATAGATAGAAGTGCTGAGTAGTACCATTACACTTCCTCAATCTCTGCGTCTCCCTCTCCTGTGACTCTCAGTCTGAAGAAGGTTCCTTCACTCCAGAGATGCTGCCCTGTCCCGCTGAGTTTACTCCAGCATTTTGTGTCTGTCTGTGAAGAACATGTGGATAGGGGCCGTCACGGCCCTGAATCATCGTCTATTACACATTGACTCAGAGATGCTGCCTGACCCGCTGAATTACACCAGCACTATGAAACATCACCGCCCAATCCATGTTCCCCACAGATGCTCCCTGACCCACTGTGTTACTCCAGCACTCTGTGAAACGTCACCTATCCATGTTCTCCACAGACGCTACCAGACCCGCTGAGTTACTCCAGCACTTTGTGTCTGTTGAGCAAGAGCATCCATATACAACCACCTGTCAAGTCCAAAGCTCAATGAATAACCACTCTACACATCGCACACGACTTCCTTTCACCTGGAAGTCTTTCATGCTTTGCTTAGGGTAGTTATCATTAACCGTTTTCACACAAGTGGTTAATGACTAGTTCACATTAACTTTGAAACATCACCGGTCTGTGTCTGTCTTCAATATTCACACCAATGGCAGAATGGCCAACTCCTGCACTTATTTTTCTGTTTCCCTGGTTTCAGGGCTTTTACAAATGTTGGCATCGAGGGAATGGGCGTATTACGGGAAAAGGAAATGGGCCAAAGAGCAATAAAGAACGATTTTGCAGTAAAGAGCACAATTAAATCTAATTTTTAGACAGCAACTTCCAATGTGGATTGAATTCATTTAATAACCAGTTGCTCATTGCAGGCCCTGCCAATCTGTGGTCAACACTCCCACCGTGTGGTGATCCACTGCACTGCAGGCTCGTCTGGTATTTGGACAACACTCCCACCGTGTGGTGATCCGCTGCACTGCAGGTCCGTCGATATAATTGTTGACGAAGAAACTGCAGATGCTGGAGAATCGAGGGTTACACAAAAAGCTGGAGAAACTCAGCGGGTGCAGCAGCATCTAAGGAGCGAAGGAGATAGGCGACGTTTCGGGTCGAGACCCTTGAGTCTGAAGAAGGGTCTCGACCCGAAACGTCGCCTATCTCCTTCGCTCCTTAGATGCTGCTGCACCCGCTGAGTTTCTCCAGCTTTTTGTGTAACCGTCGATATAATTGGCCTGGCCTGCAGTACAGCGGATCGCCACACGGTGGGAGTGTTGACCGCAGATCGGACGGGCCTGCAGTACAGCGGATCACCACATGGTGGGAGTGTTGTCCACATATCAGACCAGCCTGCAGTGCAGCGGATCACCACACGATGGGAGTGTTGACCATAAACTGGACGGGCCTGCAGTGCAGCGGATGACCACACTTTGTTTTTAATTATACAAATACTTTAATTTCAAAATAATAAAAATAAACATTCAGATTATTAACACAATCAAAGACTGCCTATATTCATAGTTTACAAACGTTCATCAGATTGATATATTGCGAACTTTATGTTGGCCTTCATAACCCCCAAGAGGAGTTGAGTATAGGAGCAAAGAGGTCCTTCTACAGTTGTACAGGGCCCTCGTGAGACAACACCTGGAGTATTGTGTGCAGTTATGGTCTCCTAATTTGAGGAAGGACATTCTTGCTATTGAGGAAGAGCAGCATAGGTTCACCAGGTTAAATCCCGCAATGGCAGGACTGTCATATGCTGCAAGAATGGAGTGGCTGGGCTTGAATACTCTGAAATTTAGAAGGATGAGAGGGCATCTTCTTGAAACATATAAGATTATTAAGATATTTAACATGCTAGAGGGAGGAAACATGTTCCCGATGTTGTGGGAGTTCAGAAGCAGGGGCCACAGTTTAAGAATAAGGGTTTAGGCCATTTAGAACAGAGATGAGGAAACACTTTTTCTTCCAGAGAGTTTTGCGTCTGTGGAATTATCTGCCTCAAAGGGTGGTGGAGGCCGGTTCTCTGGATACTTTCAAGAGAGAGCGAGATTGGGCTCTTAAAGATAGCCGAGTCAGGGGATATGGGGAGAAGGCAGCAACGGTGTACCTTTTGGGGATGATCAGCCATGATCACATTGATTGATGGTGCTGGCTTGAAGGGCCAAACGGCCTACTCCTGCACCTATTGTTTATTGGCTCTGGCAGAGTCAGTATCTCCACATCTTGGCATTGTAACTCTCAATTCCAGTACCAAGTCTGTTGAGCTTCACCCATGCGCCACTGGGAAGGTCAGACCATGGACAGCTTTTATCTGGTGAAGAGATGTAGCTGTGTAATGTAGCTGTGAGGTTGCCTTCCACTCCTATTACCACTTGGTGGCTATCCAGTGAGCTTTTGTCTCAGTTGGCTGGATGGATGCTAGGATTGTTTTCCATGTGGAGCAAAGGGGTGACGGGAGGCAGAATGGGGGGGAGACAGAGAGAGAGAGGGGAGAGAGAGGGGGGGGGAGGGAAATCTAGAGGGGGGAGAAAGAGGGATGAAAGAGGGTGGTGTGAGGGATAAAGTGATTAAACCCTATTAAAGAAAGGAGTTTTAAAGAGAATTCAAACAGAGAGGGGCTGGAGAGAGGATTCTGACACAGCAGTGTCTGAAGGTTGCCAGACCCATCCTCGAGTCCTTGAGTAAGAAGAGATGCATTGTATAAGCTAGAGAAGGGAGTGATGTAGAGAGATCCCTATCAGTGGAAAGGAGTGATAGATGGGACCCTTGTCACTATAGCTTAGCTTTAGTACTGATATAGGAAAACTGAGAGGGTTAACTAGGAGGTGAGTAAAACTGGGCCAGGTCATGAGCAATTGAGCATGCTTAATAGAATAAATGAATATTACAACACACACCCCTGGTCAAGAAATTGCTCATTACCATGAGCATGTTTGAACATGCAATGTATGATATGGGAGGTGCGAGGGGATGTACGGTGGGATGTACCTACAGCCCTCCGACCCTGATTGGAGAAAGGTCCGGAGGGGCCCAGTAAGTGAGGGGGAGCCTACACCACGAGTTGGAGAGGCCCAGACTCGTAAAATAAAGAAATCTCTTGCTTCCAGTCCTTTGAGTATTACAACACATTGTGAGCCATAAAAGACACAGTTTCTGGGAGAGAGAGAGGGGGAGAGATATGGTGGAGCCTGGAGGGGGGAGAGATAGTCTTGGGGCCAGAGAGAGTGGGGAGGGATGCCTGTGATAATGGGGAGAGAGGAGGGGGAGACAGGGAGGAGGCTCTGTGCTGATAGCCTGATGGAGGGGGATCAGACAGCCCTGGAGCCTATAACACAGGTCTGGCCCAGAACTTAGGCGAAAGCCCACAACACAGGCACGGAGGCCCCTGAAGCCTTACAAACACACGCCCAGAACAGAGCCTACAACACAGGCCTGGATACAACGTACAAAAGCCCTGAACCAAAGAGCATTATTGCTGGGTGCTATGACAGATACGAACATGGTTTTTCTGAGCCTGGGAGCATTATGACATAGCAAAATAAAGCATCATTTCTCCACCCTCTCTCTTTCCCCCCTCTCTCTCCTCCCCTATGTCCCAGGCCTGAGAGATGCCTGAAAGAGTGATGAAGGAGAGACCTGATTGCATACAAAAATTACATACAAAAGCAGAGTAAATTCTCTCCCACTCTCTACGTGTAGAGGAGGAGAATGGGGAGGTGGGGGAGGAAGCCCCCCCCTCCTGATCTACCCTCACTCTCACCCTCTCTACACTTCCTCCCTCCTCCACTCTCTCCATCTCAGCTCCCCCCTCCCACAGGTCTACCCCCTTCCTCTTTAACCCACCGCTCTCCCACTCTACCCCCTCGCCCTCCCATTGGGCCCCTCCCTCTCGGCCCCCTCCCTCTCCCCCCCCCCCCTCTAGGGATTGAAGAGGGAGGGTGAAGAGGAGGGGAATGCTGGGGATGAGGAGAAATGAGCCGTACCTGCATAGTTGGGGGCTATGTGTGAGTGCTGGAATATTGCATTTGAGGACCAGTTGTCCTGTGTGATGCTGTGTGCCCCCCCCCCCCCCCCCCCCCCCCCCCCCCGCGCCAATGGGTCCCACTTGGTGAAAGTTAGCATGCAGGTACAGCAGGCAGTGAAGAAATCAAATGGCATGTTAGCTTTTATAACAAGATGAATCGAATATAGGAGCAAAGAGGTCCTTTTGCATTTGTGCAGGGCCCCAGTGAGACCACACCTGGAGTATTGTGTGCAGTTTTGGTCCCCTAATTTGAGGAAGGACATTCTTGCTATTGAGGGAGTGCAGCATAGGTTAATTCCTGGGATGACGGGACTGTCATATGCTGAGAGAATGGAGCGGCTGGGCTTGTATACTCTGGAGTTTAGAAGGATGAGAGGAGATATCATTGAAAGATATAAAATTGTTAATGGCTTGGACAAGCTAGAGGCTTGTTAATTGCTGGAGTAACTCCACAGGTCAGGCAGCATTTCTGGAGAACAGAGGGAGGGCGGTGCATCTGTGGGATTCTTTGCCACTGAAGGTTGTGGAGGCCAAGTGGCCACACACAGTTTAAGAATAAGGGGTAAGCAATTTAGAACAGAAACGAGGAAACACTTTTTCTCACAGAGAGTGGTGAGTCTGTGTGCCTCAGCCTCAGAGGGCGGTGGAGTTAAGGTTCTCTGGATGCTTTCAAGAGGGAGCTAGATAGGGCTCTTAAAAATAGCGGAGTCAGGGGAGATGGGGAAAGGCAGGAACAGGGTTCTGATTGGAGTTGATCAGCCATGATCATATTGAAGGGCGGTGCTGGCTCGAAGGGCCAAATGGCCTACTCCTGCACCTATTGTCTATTGGGTAGTAGTAACCAGCTAAAAGTTTCTATCAGCAGAGATAAGCAATGTTCACGGGATGGAAGATTGCAACCTTCACGTGGTCCGCCCTGTTTCGACTAATGCAATCAACTCGACGTGCGCAAACGGAAGATCAAATAGAACAAGTTGTCCGACAACTTTAGGCTGTGCACGCCACACGAAAGAAGAAGAAGCAATGTTCACCATTGAAGGCTGGAATGGCTTCAAATAGTGAGGTTTGGCGAATAGTCTGAAACAAAATGTGACATTGTTTGTGATCAATAAAGTATGTTGTGCACAGTGTGAATAATAATTGCCCATTTTCTTCCGCAACATCTGTGACTGGTGCATTAGAAAAAGGTGCCAGCGTTCACTAGGATTTGACCACAATTGAATCAATGGATCTTATTTTGTACAACTAATCCATTATTTGTCAGTAGAAATCATTAGTCTCTTCATAAGGCAAGAGTGGGCATGTTGCTGTAGAAACTCCTCAGAGGAAAGACCCTTGAAGGAAAGGAAACATTTCCTAATCCAATCAAATCCACTTAAACAAATAAAATACAACAGCGGCCAAATGATATTGCCATGTGCTGCGACTGTCTTTGAAGTAGTGGGGAGGTGTCCGACTGCCCTACGGCTACAGATATGCATGGAGGTAAGAATAATTTCTTATCATTTCCGGAGATGTTTGGCATTTTCTTTCATTATTGGTAGTATAACATGAATTCTGAAGAATTTCGAAGAACACAGTCAGGTCAGGAAAAACTTGCTTTATTTGTTTCGCAAGGCACAAAAGCGTCAAGATTGTCTTTTAAAAAAACAATTTAAAATTCCTTTATGTTTTTGGGCCAGTGGCAGCCAGCTGGTACTGTGAGCCGTCGGCTGTACGCAGCTTGGCTCACTTTTGCATTTTCACTTGGGTACAGTATGAATGAGAAGATGCTGTTACTGTTGGTTGTCTGCTCCTCGACAGGGCCAAGGAGGGCTTATATTAGGAACGCTTCTCCATCTGTTTCCCACCACGGATGGCTGACCTGCTGAGTTCTACCGGCACTTTGGAGGGGAATGGTCAGGCAACACGTGGGGTCTGGACCCTTCTTTGGACTAATGCAGTCGGGGGTGGGGGGGCATACTGGAAAAATGAGTTGGGGTCGTGACAGACACCAGGACTTCAGTGTGGGAGTGGGAAGGGGAATTAAAGTTGTTGGCAAACGGGAGATTCAACAGGCCTTGGCGGACCGAGCGCAAGTGTAGGGTGATATGCATGCGTAGTCTAGATACAAGGAACAGCAGATGCTGGTTTACAAACAGACACAATCTCCTGCAGTAACTTGCACCTCTGGAGAGCATGGACAGGCAACATTCTAGGTCAGGAACCTTCAGACTGTTTGGTGTGGGGGGTGGAGAAAGTTGAAAGGAGAGATGGGAGCTGGGCAAAGCCTGGAAAGTGATAGGGGGAATCTGAGGGATAACTTTTCAACAGAGAGTGGTGGGTGTATGGAACAAGCTGCCGGAGGAGGTAGTTGAGGCTGGGACTATCCCAACATTTAAGAAACAGTTATAGACAGGTACATAGATCGGCCAAGTTTGGAGAGATGGACCAAATGCAGGCATGTGGGGCTCGTGTCGGGACATGTTGGTCGGTGTGGACAAGTGGGGCCGAAGGTCCTGTTTCCACACTGTATCACTCCATGACTCTAATACGAGGTGCTGCAGTAACTCAACGGGTCAGGTAGCATCTGTGGAGAACAGGGATAGGTGACGTTTCTGAGTGCTGGAGTAACTCAGCGGGTCAGGCAGTATCTGTGGAGAACATAGATAGGTGACATTTCATAGAGAGCTACAGTCACTCAACGGGTCATGTAGCATCTGTGGAGAACATGGATAGGTGACGTTTCACAGAGTGCTGAAGTAACTCAGCATGTCAGACAGCATGTGTGGGGAACATGGATAGGTGACATTTCGGGTCAGGACCCTTCTTCAGACTGACACGATGTTAACAGGTGAGGGGGTGATCAGCAGATAAGTGAAGTGACAGAGGCGAGAGAAAATAAGGAGATAAAAGGATGTGAGATAAGGAGAGAGGAATGTATATGTGCAGCTTTAAAGGACATTGGTCAGGTAGCATTTGGAGTATTGCATTCAGTTAACCAGAATGGTATAAAAACGAGGAACTGCAGATGCTCGTTTACAAAAAAGGACACAAAATGCGGGAGTAAATCAGCGGGACAGGCAGCATCCCTGGAGAGAAGGACTGGGTGACATTTCAGATTGAGACCGAGGAGGGTCTCGACAAGAAACGTTACCCATTCCTTCCAACATTTTGTCTCTACCTAACCAGCGCCTATCTATCCTCATCGCAGTGTGCCAGCAGGCTGGAGGTGCGGGTAAAGGCCTTGCCACAGAGCGGGCAGGTGAATGGGCACTGGCCGGTGCGGACTCACCAGTGCTCCAGCAGGTAGTCAAGGTGGGTGAAGCCCTTACCACAGGACGGGCAGGGGAAGGGACGCTCACTGCTGTGGGTACACTGGTGCTGCCACAGGCTGGACATGCGGATGAGACCCTGGCTAATTTCAGGGTACACGAAGGGCCTCTCTCTGATGTGTATCCGCTGGTGCTCCTGCAGCCCCCATGCTCTCTTTCACAGTGGGAGCAGCTGATTGCTGGCATGGGCCCGCTGGTGCTGCCGGAACAACCACAAGCTGTCAAACGACTCAACACAATACGGGCAGTGGTAGGGCTGGCCACTGGTGTGCACATGCTGGTGAGACCGGGCGTGCGAGGCCTTGGCAGAGCGCTCTCGACACACCGGGCTGGGGACGGGACTGTCGCCGGCATGGTGGGACAGCAGCCTGGAGTAGTTGGAGAAGCCCTTGCCACACTGGGTACATGTTTAGGGACGCTCGCCGGTGTGGGTACGCTGGTGCTCCAGCAGGGTGCTGGACTGGGTGAAGCCCTTGCCGCACTGGGTACAGGAGTAGCGGCGCTCGCCGGTGTGGGTATGGTGGTGCACCAGCAGGGTGCTGGACTGGGTGAAGCCCTTGCCACACTGGTTGCAGGTGTAGGGACGCTCGCCGGTGTGGGTGCGCTCGTGCTGCAGCAGGTTCCCAGATTGGGTGAAGCCCTTGCCGCATTGGGCGCAGGTGTAGGGGCGCTCGCCGGTGTGGGTGCGCTGGTGCACCAGCAGATTGCCGGATTGGGTGAAGCCCTTGCCGCACTGGACACAGTTGTAGGGGCGCTCGCCGGTGTGGATGCGCTGGTGCTCCCGCAGGTAGCCAGAGTGGACGAAGTCCTTGCCGCACTGGGCACAGGTGTAGGGGCGCTCGCCGGTGTGGGTGCGCTGGTGCTTCAGCAGGTAGCTGGATTGGGTGAAGCACTTGCCACACTGGGCACAGGTGTAGGGTCGCTCGCCGGTGTGGGTGCGCTGGTGCCTCAGCAGGCTGTTGGAGTAGGTATAGCCCTTGCCGCACTGGGCACAGGTGTAGGACTCCCCAGTGTGCAGGCGCCTGTGCACCTTCAGGTCCTTGGACGACTTGAAGCCTTTGCCGCAGTCCGAGCAGGTGAAGGGCCGCTCACTGCTGTGCACCTGCCGGTGCTGCCACAGCCCCGACAACCCGGAAAAGCTCTTGTCGCAGGTGGAGCAGCCATAGGGCTTCTCGCCCGTGTGAACCCGCCGGTGGGTCTCCAGGGCATTGGCCGTCTTGTAACTCTTTTCGCACTCCGAGCAGTCGAAGGGTCTTTCTCCCGTGTGCATCCGCTGGTGGGTCTCCAGCTTGCTCGGGCATGGGCAGGCCTTGCCGCACACGTCACACTCATAACGCTTCTCCTCGTTGTGCCCCGCCATGTGGTCCTCCACCGAAGCTCAGCCCCTCAAAGCTCTGCCCGCACACCAAGCAGATGGGGGGGGGGGGCTCACCGGCACCTCAATGGCTGCTCACATCTCCGTCCACAGCAACGGCTCCTAAACCCTGCAGGAGGGGAAAACAGAGGACTTTTGTGGGAACATTCTCCGTACCCAAAGAAAACACCAACAAACGCATGAAGGGCAGAATTAGGCACATACCCACTGATAATAAATATCCAGAAACGAGAACTACATTTTTGGAATCACAAATCTAGCCCCCCAGATACCGTCCAGTTTAACGCCCTTAAATCCCAAGAGGGGAACCCAGAAAAGAGTTCCCTGTGTCATTTGCTACTGAGACTAACTACCCCTATTTAGTAAAACCCTATCCAGTTAAACCCTGACCAGCCTCAGATCAATACTGATCCCCAATCACCAGTTGGAGTGAACCAAATTATCAAGACGGAGAAAGATAGAGAGAGACTGAGAGAGAGAGAGATAGACAGGGAGAGACAGAGACAGATAGAGAGGTAACTGTGTACATTATCCCGCAGTCGTTTACTATTTGACCGTTCAGACAGAGAGAGAGAGAGAGAGAGACAGATAGAGCGAGACAGATAGAGAGAGACAGATAGAGTCAGGTAGAGAGAGAGAGAGAGAGAGAGAGAGACAGATAGAGAGAGACAGATAGAGACAGATAGAGAGAGAGAGAGAGAGAGAGAGATAGAGAGAGACAGATAGAGAGAGAGAGAGAGAGAGAGAGATAGAGAGAGACAGATGGAGAGAGAGAGAGAGAGATAGAGAGAGACAGATAGAGAGAGAGAGAGAGAGAGAGAGATCCATCTGCCCCACCCGGGATTGATGGTCGTGTTGCGGCGCAGGCCCGACCCCAGGCCCGGTCACTGTCTCCCGGGAGCGAGCGAGGCCGCGGCCTGGACCCCCCCCCCCCGCGCACCGAATCCCCCCCCAGACAGCGCGCCCGCCCCGCCCGCCCTGATCCACCGGAGCCTCTCACCGCGTCCGGCCCGGCCCGGCCCGGGTACTCACGGCTCATCCCGCCCGTTGCCCCGGAGACAGAGAGAGAGAGACCGCGCGGCGCAGGGGCCTCAGCCCGGACATGACGTCACGGCCCCGGCCCGTTGCCCCGCACGTTGCGGGGCGGCCTCAGCCCGGACATGACATCGCGGCCAAGATGGAGCCGACCCGCACTGGACGGTGAGACAGGGGGGAGACAGAGTAAACTCTGTGGGTGTAATGATACATAGAAACATAGAAACATAGAAATTAGGTGCAGGAGTAGCCCTTCGAGCCTGCACCGCCATTCAATATGATCATGGCTGATCATCCAACTCAGTATCCCGTACCTGCCTTCTCTCCATACCCTCTGATCCCCTTAGCCACAAGGGCCACATCCAACTCACTCTTAAATATAGCCAATGAACTGGCCTCAACTACCCTCTGTGGCAGAGAGTTCCAGAGACTCACCACTCTCTGTGTGAAAAAAGTCTTTCTCATCTCGGTCTTAAAGGATTTCCCCCTTATCCTTAAGCTGTGACCCCTTGTCCTGGACTTCCCCAACATCGGGAACAATCTTCCTGCATCTAGCCTGTCCAACCCCTTAAGAATTTTGTAAGTTTCTATAAGATCCCCTCTTAATCTCCTAAATTCCAGAGAGTATAAACCGAGTCTATCCAGTCTTTCTTCATAAGACAGTCCTGACATCCCAGGAATCAGTCTGGTGAACCTTCTCTGCACTCCCTCTATGGCAATAATGTCCTTCCTCAGATTTGGAGACCAAAACTGCACGCAATACTCCAGGTGTGGTCTCACCAAGACCCTGTACAACTGAAGTAGAACCTCCCTGCTCCTGTACTCAAATCCTTTTGCTATGAAAGCTAACATACCATTCGCTTTTTTCACTGCCTGCTGCACCTGCATGCCTACTTTCAATGACTGGTGTACCATGACACCCAGGTCTCGCTGCATCTCCCCTTTTCCTAATCGGCCACCATTTAAATAATAGTCTGCTTTCCTGTTTTTGCCACCAAAGTGGATAACCTCACATTTATCCACATTATACTGCATCTGCCAAACATTTGCCCACTCACCCAGCCTATCCAAGTCACCTTGCAGTCGCCTAGCATCCTCCTCACAGCGAACACTGCCCCCCAGCTTAGTGTCATCCGCAAACTTGGAGATATTGCCTTCAATTCCCTCATCCAGATCATTAATATATATTGTAAATAGCTGGGGTCCCAGCACTGAGCCCTGCGGTACCCCACTAGTTACTGCCTGCCATTGTGAAAAGGACCCGTTTACTCCTACTCTTTGCTTCCTGTTTGCCAGCCAGATACCTTCCCAGCAAGGTGTTTGTTGCAAGAGCTTGATGATGCTAACAAATATAACACATTTTTTGTCATTATAAATCAGTGGGCTAGGAAGCTGGGTCTGGAACTAGGGGGTATTATAGAGCATACAATATGGCTTCCTGTGCCCTATTGGGTTCTTCCTGAAATGTTTATTCAGCTTTGCTTTTCTTCAGGGAAAAGATAAGCGCGAGGCGACTCCAAGAATAGTGGAATATCTTAATTCAATCAGTGAGAGCACGTTGATTGTTTTTACAGATGGATCTAAAGATCCAGTTAGTGGGAGAGCTGGGTTTGGAGTGTCTGTCGCGCAGCTTGGGTTGAAGATTGGCCGACGCATTTCTGACGGAAGCTCTGTTCTCACGACTGAATTAATGGCAATTCAATGGGCTCTATGGTGGGTTGAGGAAAACAGTTTTAGAGAAGTCATTATCTGTTCTGATTCTGCAGCTGCTCTTGAAACTTTAAGAGTAGGAAAATCTAAAGCTCGTCCTGACATTCCAAATGAAATCTTGAGGGTGTTTTCTAGAATTGGGTTTGCGTGTGACATCACTTTTTGCTGGGTTCCCGGGCATGCTGGGGTGAGGGGGAATGAGCAGGTGGACCTCATAGCAAAATAGAGTTTGGGAAGAGAGATAGATAGTCATGTTTCATTGGGGAGAGTGGAACTGAGAGGAATAATTAAAGAGGGCTTAACAAAAGAATGGCAGAGAGGATGGGAAAGGGAAGTCAGGGGTAGACACTACTTTTCTATCCAATCTAAAGTTAGAAAAATATGTTTCTGTACATCTCTGTCCTGTAGGGACTCAGTTAAACTGTGTAGATTGAGGTTGGGACACTGTGGGTTAAATTACTATTTGTGGATTGTAGGGAAACATGTTTCTGGCTTGTGTGAATGTGGGAGTAGTGAGACAATGGAGCATGTTTTCCTGGAATGTAGAAGGTATAGGGTGGAAAGAAAGGCATTGTTTATTAGACTGACAGTCTTGAGTTGATGCTTTTTCTGTTTTATCTTTGTTTGGACACAGTGAGAAACATCAGCTGATATCCAGGGGTGTTCTTCAGTTCCTGCATGTTACAGGACTGTACGTAAGAATTTAGTTCAAACTTTGACCTGTGGAGGGAGGGAGGAGGAGAGGGAGGGAGGGAGGGAGGGGCTGGGGGTTGGAAAAGGGGTGGAGTAGCGGGGGAAGCAGGGAGCAAAGGGAGGGGTTCAAGGGGGAGTGGGTTTGGTGCCGAGGGGGATGAATGGAGGGGAGAGGGGTCAAGTCAGTCAAGGAAGGGGGTAGGGAGCTTGGTGGGGGTTCACTCTGTTTGGGGGTGGGGAGGAGGGGTAGGGAGCAGGAGGTGGCGGCAGGGGTAAGGGGCAGGGAGCCACAGGGAGAAGGTCACATTGTTTTGGGGTGGGGAGGGTGTTGTAGTTTAGGAAGTCAAACCAGGGCAGGATCTTCACTGTGAATGGTGGGGCGCTGAGGGAATGTGTGGAGCCGAGGGATCTAGGAGTGTGGGTATGGGTTGGGCCGAAGGGCCTCTTTCCAACGCTGTGTGACTCTATGACAACGTGCTGGAGCAACTCAGCTGGTCAGGCAGCATCTGAGGAGAAAGGGAGGGGGGGAGGGGGAGAGAGAGATATCTGAGCGGTGGGAGGCTGAGAGGGGGAGGAATAAGGGGAGCGGGTCGGAGAGAGAGCGAGGAGACAGTCCGGGGGGAGGGAGGGGGTGAGAGGCTGGGGGTTTGAAAATAGGTTAAGTGAGTAGCGGGGGGAAGCAGGGAGCAAAGGGAGGGTGGAGGGATTCAAGGGGGAGTGGGTTTGGTGCCGAGGGGGATGAATGGGGGGGCAGGGAACTGGTGGGGGGGGAGAGAGAGAGGGGTCAAGTGAGTCAAGGAAGGGGGTAGGGAGCCTGGTGGGGGTTCACTCTCTTTGGGGGTGTGGAGGAGGGTGAGGAGCAGGAGGTGGTGGCGGGGTGTGGGTTCACACTGTGTGGGAGGGGGGAGGGAGCAAAGGGGGGTAAGGAGCAGGAGGTGGTGGCAGGGGTAAGGGGCAGGGAGCCACAGGGAGTAGGTTACATTGTTTGGGGGTGGGGAGGGTGTTGCAGTTTAGGAGGTCAAACTAGGGCAGGATCTTCACTGTGAATGGTGGGGCGCTGGGGCAATAGACAAATGACAATAGGTGCTGGAGTAGGCCATTCGGCCCTTTGAGCCAGCACCGCCATTCAATGTGATCATGGCTGATCATCCCGAATCAGTACCCCATTCCTGCCTTCTCCCTATATCTCTTGACTCTGCGATCTTTGAGAGCCCTATGGAGCTCTCTCTTGAATGTATCCAGAGAACCGCCTCCACCGCCCTCTGATGCAGAAAATTCCACACTCACAACTCTCCATGAGAAAAAGTGTTTCCTTGTCTCCGTTCTAAATGGCTTACCCGTTATTCTTAAACTGTGGCCACTGGTTCTGGACTCCCCCAGCATCGGGAACATATTTCCTGCCTCTAGCATGTCCAAATCCTTAACAATCTTATATGTTTCAATAAGATCCCCTCATCCTTCTAAATTCCAGAGTACAAGCCCAGCCACTCCATTCTCTCAGCATATGCCAGTCCCGCCATCCCGGGAATTAACCTTGTAAACCTACGGTGCTCTCCCTCAATAGCAAGAATGTCCTTCCTCAAATTAGGGGACCAAAACAACACACAGTACTCTGTGATCTCACTAGGACTCTGTACAACTCTGAGCCTTGCGGAATGTGTAGAGCCGAGGGATCTAGGAGTGCGGGTACCAGTCCAACGCTGTCTCACTCCATGACTCTATGACAAAGTGCTGGAGTAACTCAGCGGGTCAGGCAGCATCTGTGTTGAGAAGGAATGGGTGGCGTTTTGGGTCGACACCCTTCTTTGGTTTAGTTTAGTTTAGAGATGCAGTGAGGAAACAACAGGTCTTTAGGCCCACGGAGTCCGCGCTGACCAGCGATCACCCCGTACACGAGCACCATCCCACGCACATTCGGGACAATTTAACAATTTTGTGGAGGCCGATTAATCTACAACCCTGAACGTCTTTGAAATTTTGGAGGAAACCGGAACACCCTGAGTAAAAATCCATGCAGGTCAATATACAATCTCCGCACAGACAGCACCCATAGTCAGGATCGACCCCGGGTCTCTGGTGGTGAGGCAGCAACTGTACCGGCGTAGTGTGCCGCGCAGAATTATATAACGAGGTCCACCATATAAAACCATTATGTAATGGTTTCCACCATAAACGCACCCAATATGTGCTAGTTTGCCAGCTTGTTGACCCTCTGTTCCCTCCTGCAGGGTTTAGGAGCCGTTGCTGTGGACGGAGAGACGGGGACGTGAGAGGCCATTGAGGGTGGCCAGGGTGCCAGTGAGCCCCCCCCATTTGCTCGGTGTGTGGACTGAGCTTCGAGAGGCTGAGCTTCGATGGAGGACCACATGATGGGCCACAAGGAGAAGCGTTATGAGTGCGACGTGTGTGGCCAGGCCTGCCGGAGCCCGAGCAAGCTGGAGACCCACCGGCGGGTTCACTCAGGAGAACGCCCCTTCAGCTGCTCAAAGTGTGGCAAGAGTTTCAAGACGGTGAATGTCCTGGAGACCCACCGGCAAGTGCACACGGGCGAGAAGCCGTATGGCTGCTCCACATGCGGCAAGGGCTTTACCTACTTGTCGGGGCTGCGGGTGCACCAGCGGGTGCACAGCAGTGAGCGGCCCTTCACCTGCTCCAACTGCGGCAAAGGATTCAAATCGTCCACGAACCTGAATGTGCACAGGCAGTCGCACACCGGGGAGCGGCCCTTCACCTGCAGCGACTGTGGCATGGGCTTCACCCAGTACAGCGGCCTGCTGGAGCATCAGCGCATCCACACCAACGAGCGCCCCTACACCTGTGCCCAGTGCGGCAAGGGCTTCACCAGATCCAACTACCTGCTGCAACACCAGCACACCCACACCGGCGAGCGCCCCTACACCTGTGCCCAGTGCGGCAAGGGCTACACCCGCTCCGACATCCTGCTGACGCACCAGCGCACCCACACCGGCGAGCGCCCCTACACCTGTGCCCAGTGCGGCAAGGGCTTCACCCGCTCTGACATCCTGCTGACGCACCAGCGCACCCACACCGGCGAGCGCCCCTACACCTGCGCCCAGTGCGGCAAGGGCTTCACCAAATCCAGCAACCTGCTGGAGCACCAGCGCACCCACACCGGCGTGCGCCCCTACACCTGCACCCAGTGCGGCAAGGGCTTCACCCATTCCAGCAACCTGCTGGTGCATGAGCGCACCCACACCGGCGAGCGCCCCTACACCTGTGCCCAGTGCGGTAAGGACTTCACCAGATCCAACTATCTGATGCAGCACCAGCGCACCCACACCGACGAACGTCCTTACACCTGTCCCCAGTGTGGGAAGGGCTTCTCTAACTCCTCCAGGCTGCTGTCCCACCAGCGGGTGCACGCCGGCGAACGTCCTGTCCCCAGCCCGGTGTGTGGAGAGCGCTTTGCCAAGGCCTCGCATGCCCTGTCTCACCAACACGTGCACACCAGTGGCCAGCCCTACGACTGCCCGTACTGTGGTGAGTCCTTTGACAGTTCACGGGGGCTGCACCAGCACCGGCGGTCCCACGCTGGCGAGCAGTTACTCCCACTGTGATAAGGCAGCAGGGATGTTGCGGGAGCACCAGTGGCTGTGCAGCAGAGAGAGACTGTATGTGTGCGCTGATTGTGGCAAGGGTTTCCGCCGCATGTCCAGCCTGCAATCTATACAAACAGATGGTGTTTTCGTTGTTGCTGGGGACTTTAACCAAGCCAACATGAAGACAGTTCTCCCACATTACTACCAGCATGTAGACTTTGCAACCAGGGGAGTGAACACACTGGACCTAGCCTATAGAAACATCAAGAAGGCATTCAAGGCAGTCTCCCGCCCCCACCTTGGCTCCTCAGACCATATCTCTGTGATGCTAATTCCTGCATACAGGCCCCTGCTTACCAGAGAAAAACCTACTGTGAAGCAGGTTAGGGTCTGGCCAGAGGGAGCTATGACAACACCACAGGACTGTTTTGAATGCACGGACTGGGACATGTTCAAGGCTGCAACTGACAGTCAACACACCAACCTGGAGGAGTACACTGTGTCCGTGTCTGCTTACATGGAAAAGTGCATAGAGGATGTCTGTGTCACAAAGACCATCACTATACGGGCCAACCGTATATAACCATCTTGGCAGGACAAATCAAAATAGGACGTACATGGTAAATGGTAGGGAATTGAGGAATGCTGTGGAACAGAGGGATCTAGGAATAACTGTGCATAGTTCCCTGAAGGTGGAATCGCTTGTAGATAGGGTGGTAAAGAAAGCCTTTGGTGTGCTGGCCTTTATAAATCAGAGCATTGAATATAGGAGTAGGGAAGTAATGTTAAAATTGTACAAGGCATTGGTAAGACCAATTCTGGAGTATGGGGTACAATTTTGGTCGCCTAATTATAGGAAGGATGTCAACAAAATAGAGAGAGTACAGAGGAGATTTACTAGAATGTTGCCAGGGTTCCAGGAACTATGTTACAGAGAAATGTTGAACAAGTTAGGTCTTTATTCTTTGGAACGCAGAAGGTTAAGGGGGGACTTGATTGAGGTCTTTAAAATGATGAAAGGGATAGACAGAGTTGACGTGGATAAGTTTTTTCCATTGAGGGTAGGGAAGATTCAAACAAGAGGGCATGACATGAGAATTAAGGGACGGAAGTTTAGGGGTAACGTGAGGGGGAACTTCTTTACTCAGAGGGTGGTGGCTGTGTGGAATGAGCTTCCAGCAGAAGTGGTGGAGGCAGGATCGATTTTAACATTTAAAAGTAAAGTGGATAGGTATATGGACGTGAAGGGAATGGAGGAGTATGGTCTGAGTGCAGGTAGATGGGACTAGGGGAAAACAAATGGTCGGCACGGACTGGAAGGGCCGAGAGGGCCTGTTTCCGTGCTGTAATGGTTATATGGTTATATGGTTAACCAGAAACCCTGGATGACCGCAGAGGTACGTGGAATGCCGAGAGCACGTAATGCCGCATTTAAATCCGGTGACGTGGCAGCACTCAGATCCGCAAGAGCCAACCTGAACCGAGTCATCAGGCTGGCAAAGCGTGCCCATGGTCAGAAAATCCAGAGCTTCTTTCATGACCCCATGGACACCAGGCGCATGTGGCAGGGAATCAAAACAATCACGGGCTATAAGACTGCTCCACCACCCTGTGATGACAACATGGAGTTCCTCAATGAACTCAACAACTATTTTGGACGGTTCGAGGCATTCAATAACGCACCTGCGAGAAAAGGTATTCCTCACCCTGATGAACAGGCACTCAGTCTTGACATAGTGCATGTCCGGAGGACCCTAAAAGGAGTGAACGCACAAAAGGCGGCAGGCCCTGATAACATACCAGGGCGGGTGCTCAGGGAATGTGCTGATCAGCTGTCATGACCCCATGAACACCAACCCCCTCCTCCCTCCCCGAGGCCGATCCTTCGGCCGGCGACCCGAGGAACCGGAGCCCGAGGCATGCGGGCGGAGGGGGATGTCAGTGCGTAGGTCTGGGCGCCCTCTGTTCCTCCGACTGCAGCGCCCTTCTGGCGACGGGAGGCCGTGGCGCAGCGTCTCTGGTCCTCCGACTGCAGCGTTAACATGGCGGCGGGAGATTAAATGTATTATTTACTATTTATATTAATAGTCTACATCATAACGCAGCGAATGCAAATTTTCACTTTTATGCTGACGACACAGTGATATAGTGCTCTGCGTCTACCTCAAATCAGGCTCTCTGTCAGCTCCAAACTGCTTTTAACACTGTGCAACGTAACCTATGTGATGTAAAACTTGTTTTAAATGCTGACAAGACAAAGCTCATGCTGTTCACTAAAGCTAAATCAAAGCCCTCGGACCTCCCTTCTATCACCACTTTGCAAGGCTCTGTGGTTGAATCTGTGTCTCAATATAAATATCTGGGAATTATAATTGATGATTCTCTCTCTTTTAAATCTCATACCCAGCAACTTGTGAAATAACTAAAGATAAAATTAGCTTTTTTACTTTAGAACCAAATCTTGTTTTTCTTTTGAAGCCAAAAAAAAGGCTTGTTGCTGCAACTTTGATGTCTGTGTTGGACTATGGTGATGTTTTACATATAAATGCATCTTCAAATTGCCTGCAATCTTTGGACAAGGTCTACCACGGAGCACTGAGATCTGTTACTAATTTTAAAACCCTCACGCACCACTGCCCTTTGTATGCTCAAGTTGGATGGTTTGCCCTGTCCACCCGCAGACTCCATCATTGGCATATCCTTATTTATAAGACTATCCTCGGTATTCTTCCTTCATACCTGCAGAAGTATGTAATTCGAAAAAGCACAGGAACTTATCAGCTCCGCTCTGAGGACTTAAACATAGAAATTAGGTGCAGGGATAGGCCATTCGGCCCTTCGAGCCTGCACCGCCATTCAATATGATCATGGCTGATCATCCAACTCAGTATCCCGTACCTGCCTTCTCTCCATACCCTCTGATCCCCTTTGCCACAAGGGCCACAAGGACTTGTTCTTACTAACTGTACCTAATGTCCGTACTGAACTGGGGAAAAGGGCATTTAGTTATGCTGCTCCCTTCGCATGGAACGAGCTGCAGAATGAACTGAAACTTAAGGAGCTGGTTTCTATAAACAGATTTAAATCTCTTCTTAATGATGTTGAAGCGGGCTCTTCTGTCTGTACTTGCTTTGTTTGATGATGTTATGACTGTGACTCTATTTATATGTTCTCTGTTGTTTTAAATTATTGTCTGTAACTGGGAAACTGTGCTGCTGCCTGTCTTGGCCAGGACTCTCTTGTAAAAGAGATTTTTAATCTCAATGAGACTTCTCCTGGTTAAATAAATAAAGGTTAAATAAAAAAAATAAAAAAAGTAACCTACCCATGTTCCCCACAAACGCTGGCGGGGCGGTGCCGGCTGCCCCACCGTGACTTCAAGGCACCGGTCGTGCGTGTGTGCGGCGGGGGTATGTCACGGGGCAGGGCGGGGGTACGTCATGGGGCAGGGCCGCCCCCCTTCTTCCTCACCCCACCCCCTTCCTTTTCCCCCAAACCCCCTCCACTTCCACTCCCCTTTCCCCTCACTCTCCTCTTTTCTCCCCCTCACTTCCACTGTCCTCATTCCCCTTGCCCACTTGCCTCCTCACCACCTCTCCACTCCTTCACCCCAGCCTCTCCACCCCCCATCACCCCCTCCCTGTTGGTGGCAGGCTGCGATGCACCGTGTCTGATCCTCATTCATCCCTGATCCCCTCCCCTTCCCCTCACACCCCCACTTCAAGCACTAGCAATGTTCGCCCGTTAGTAATGTCTTGTTTGCTAGCTTGTTGACCCTCTGTGTTCCCCTCCTGCAGGGTTTAGGAGCTGTTGCTGTGGACAGAGAGACGGGGACGTGAGCATCCATTGAGGGCGGCCAGGGCGCAGATGAGCCCCCCCCACTCGGTGTGCGGGCCGAGCTTCGAGGGGCTGAGCTTAGATTGAGGACCACATGACGGGGCACAAAAAGGAGAAGCGTTATGAGTGCGACGTGTGTGGCAAGGCCTGGCAGTGCCCGAGCAAGCTGGAGATCCACCGGCGGGTTCACACGGGCGAGAAGCCCTATGGCTGCTCCACATGCGGCAAGAGCTTTGCCCAGTTGTCAAGGCTGCGGGAGCACCAGCGGGTGCACAGCAGTGAGCGGCCCTTCACCTGCTCCGACTGCGGCAAAGGCTTCAAGTCGTCCAAGGTCATGAAGGTGCACCGGCGGTTGCATACCGGGGAGCGGCCCTACACCTGTAGCGACTGTGGCAAGGGCTTCACCCAGTACAGCGGCCTGCTGCAGCACCAGCCCACCCACACCGGCAAGCACCCCTACACCTGCGCCCAGTGCGGCAAGGGCTTCGCCAGATCCAGCAGCCTGCTGATGCACCAGCGCATCCATACTGGCGAGCGCCCCTACACCTGCGCCC
Source organism: Okamejei kenojei (assembly GCA_035221665.1). Classification (NCBI taxonomy): domain Eukaryota; kingdom Metazoa; phylum Chordata; class Chondrichthyes; order Rajiformes; family Rajidae; genus Okamejei; species Okamejei kenojei. The sequence goes on from CM069170.1 coordinate 16,288,416, forward strand.
AGTGTGGCAAGGGCTTCAACCAATCCAGCAACCTGCTGGTGCACAAGCGCACCCACACCGGCGAGCACCCCTACACTTGTGCCCAGTGTGGCAAAGGCTTCACCCGCTCTGACTGCCTGCAGGACCACCAGCGCTCCCACACTGGCGAGCGCCCCTACATCTGTGCCCAGTGCGGCAAGGGCTTTGCCAGATCCAGCAGCCTGCTGATGCACCAGCGCACCCACACCGGCGAGCGCCCCTACACCTGTGCCCAGTGTGGCAAGGACTTCACCAGCTCCAGTCACCTGCTGTCCCACCAGCGGGTGCACGCCGGCGACCGTCCCGTCCCCAGCCCGGCGTGTGGACAGCGCATTGCCATGGCCTCCCACGCCCTGTCTCACCGGCACGTGCACACCAGTGGCCAGCCCTACGACTGCCCGTACTGTGGTGAGGCGTTTGACAGCTCGCGGCGGTTGCGGCAGCACCGGCGGGCCCACGTCGGCGAGCAGCTGCTCCCACTGTGACGAGAGCATGGGGGCTGCGGGAGCACCAGCAGATACACACCAGAGAGAGACCCTTTGTGTGCGCTGAGTGTGGCAAATGTTTCTCCCGCAAGTCCTGCCTGTGGCAGCACCGGCGTACCCACAGCGGTGAACGTCCCTTCCCCTGCCCGTCCTGTGGTAAGGGCTTCACCCACCTTGACCACTTGCTGGAGCACCGGCGAGTCCACACCGGCCAGCGCCCCTTCATCTGCCCGTTCTGTGGTAAGGCTTTTGCCCGCTCCTCCAGCCTGCTGGCACACCGTCACGTGGATAGGCGCTGTTTAGGTAAAGACAAAATGCTGACAGGAATAGGTAACATTTCTGGTCGAGACGCTCCTCCGCCTCGACCTGAAATGTCACCCAGTTCTTCTCTCCAGAGATGCTGCCTGTCCCTCTGAGTTACTCCAGCATTATGTGTCCTTTTTTGTAAACCAGCATCTGCAGTTCCTTGTTTTTAAACCATTCTGGTTAACCATCTCTGCACCTTCCCCAAAGCCTCCACATCAGTCCTGTAATGGAGTGACCAGAACTGTATGCAATATTCCAAATGCTACCTGACCAATGTCCCTTAAAGCTGCACATATACATTCCTCTCTTCTTATCTCACATCCTTTTATCTTCTTTTTTTCTCCTGCTTCTGTCACTTACTTCACTCAACTGCCGATCACCCCCTCTTGTTACATAGTGTCAGTCTGAAGAAGGGTCCTGACCCGAAATGTCACCAATCCATGTTCTCCACAGATGCTGCCTGACCCGATGAGTCACTCCAGCACTTTGTGCTAGTGTAATAGAGTGATACAGTGTGGAATAGGACCTTCGGCCCAACTTGCCCACAACAACCAACATGTCCTGGCTATACTAGTCCGATCTGCCTGCATTTGGTCCATATCCCTCCAAACTTGGTCTATCGATGTACCTGTCTATAACTGTTTCTTTAACGTTGGGATAGTCCCAGCCTTAACTACCTCCTCCGTCAGCTTGTTCCATACACCCACCACCCTCTGTTGAAAAGTTACCCCTCAGATTCCTATTAAATCTTTTCCCCTTCACCTTGAACCCATGTCCTCTGGTCCTCGATTCCCCCATTCTGGGCAAGAGATTCTGTGCATCTAACTAAATTGTCTCTATACAAGATTCCTTGTGTCTCCCTTACCTGTATCCACCTATCACTTCTGAAGATGGGTCTCAACCTGAAACGTCACCCATTCCTTCACTCTAGAGATGCTACCTGTCCCGCTGAGTTACATTTTGTATCCACCTATCACTTGCCAGGCTTTGTCCAGCCCCCATCTCTCTTTTCCAGCTTCCTCCCCCCACCCTCTCCAATCAGTCTGAAGATGGGTCCGGAATCGAAATGTCGTCTGCCCATTCCCTCCAAAGCAGTGGAGGAACTCAGTGGGTCAGGCTGCATCTGTAGAAGGAAGGGAATCTAAGTCGACCACTCCCACCTCTCCATTCCAACTTTCTCCACCCCCCACACCAAGCAGTCTGAAGATGGGTCCTGACCTAGAATGTTGCCTGTCCATGCTCTCCAGAGGTGCAAGTTACTCCAGCAGATTGTGTCTCTTTTTGTGAAACAGCATCTGCTGTTCCTTGTATCTAGACAAGGCGTGCATTACACCCTACACTTGCGCTCGGTCCTCCAAGGCCTGCTGGAATTCTGGTTGCCAACCATTTTTAATTCCACTTCTCATTCCCGCACTGACCTTTCTGTCTTGGGCCTCCTCAATTGCCAGATTGAGGTGACACGCAAACTGGAGGGACAGTACCTCATAGCTTACAGCACAATGACATGAACATTGAATTCTCCCAATTAAGCAGACATCCCCCCACCCCCTCCCTCTTGAGCCATCTCTTCATCATTCCTCTGTCTTCTTCTCGCTGGCGAAAGGCTTAAGGATTAATCTGGAGTCACCGCTTCCTGTATGTTAAGTATGTTTTAAAAGTATGTTTTAATGTTTCTAGGTTTGTGTTACATGGGGGGGGGGGGGGGGGGGGGGGAATAGGGGGAAACTTTTTTTCAGTCACTTACCTCGACAGGTGTGATTTTTCTCCCTCGCCGAGGATCGCCCGTGAGGAGCTCCAACCTTGGGGCCGGTGGACTTTAACACCGTGAAGCCCTGTGGCCTCTGCAATGAAGAGGCCGACTCGGGAGCTCCATGCTGCGGAGAGTTCCAGCCCTTCCCGAGGCCGGAGTTTCCGTCATCCCGACGCGAGGACTTCAGACATCGGACCGTCGGCCGCGGCGACTGCGGCGGGTTCAACAGCCCCGACCACGGGTGAAGAAACGAGAAAGATGATTGAACTTTATTACCTTCCATCACAGTGAGGAATGTGGATTTCGCTGTGGTGGATGTTTCTGTTAATTTTTATTTTATGTGGCTGTGTGTCTTGTTGGTTTTTACTTAATATGACTGTATGGTAACTCAAATATCACTGTACCTTAATTGGCACATGTGACAGTAAATGTGAACTGAACTAACTCTCTTGAAACCATCCAGTGAATTGTCCTCCACTGCCTTCTGTGGCAGGGAATTCCACAGATTCACAACTCTCTGGTTGAAAACATTTTTCATCATCTCAGTCCTATATGGCCTACCCATTATTCTTAAATGGTGGCCTGGTTCTGATAATATCCTAGTTATATAATATAAATTAGAACGTAAGGTATTTTATTAAGTAAAGATTAATTTGACTGCTTTGGGTTTTGGGTTCTGAAGCTTTGTAATTCAGTGCTGTAGATGAGCTGGGTGATCAGGAAATTGGAGGCCAGCATTCAAACTGCATCCAAGCTGCTTCCTGTTGTGCCCAAGCAAAAGACATTGACAATAGTGGGAGAGGATGTGTTTCCTGAGAAGGTGCTGGCTTCTGTCAACAGAAGCCTTGAGAGAGGATGTGTTTCCTTTGGAGTTGGGTCTCTGTAAACAGAAACTTCTGTGGGTAATTGATAAAGATCCTTGCATTGTTTAAGAAGGTACTGTAGATGATATAAATTTGACTAAGTTCCTATTGTTTTGGGGTTGTGTAACTAAAGTTTGTGACCGATATAACCATAGCAAGAGAAGTATTGTGCTAGTGACAAGAATGCTTTGAATGGGTATACTCTGTGATTGATGTGTAATGCTCCTGTCCCTCTTGGAGGTGTTTGTCAGTCTCCCAAATGGTCGAAAGTGGTTTCTGTTTTAAAAATCGGTACTTTTTTCGTCAAAGCCAGTTATGATGCTACTTGAAGGTGGTTTGCCGGAGGACAAAAACCTCCGGGAACCGCACAGAAACCTTGGGTGGGGCGCAAAGTCTCCAGAGGTTTCTGTTCAGGTTTCCTAAGTGGGACACGAGCATTAGACATCATTGCTCCAACTATGTATAAACATGTGACTACGTTCCCAAAATACTATAAAAAGATGCTGTATGCTTTTGTTCATTAGAGTGTTAAGTATGTGTTGCATACTTGACTTTGTATCCCCTGGCACTCTCACCGGCTAAATGATCAGTAAAGCTTGTGTTGGTTGATCTAACTTATTGTAAATTGTTTGTTTTAAGAAATGAACCTTAACAGTTCTGGACTCCCCCAACAGGGGGAACATATTTCCTGCATCTACCCTGTCCAATCCCTCACTCATTTTATATGATTCTATAAGATACCCGTTCATCCTTCTGAATTCCAGTGAATACAAACGCAGTCGACCCATTCTTTCAACATCTGTCAGTCCCATCATCATCCCAGGAATTACCCTTGTGAACCTACGCTGCACTCCCTCAATATCAAGAAAATCCATCCTCAAATTAGGAGACCAAAACTGCTAACAATACTCCAGTTGTGGTGTCACTGGGGCCCTGTACACTGCTGTAGGACCTACTTGTGCCTAAACTCAACTCCTCGCCGTATGAAGGCCAACATGCCATTAGCTTCTTCAGTGCCTGCTGTTCCTGCATGCTTACTTTCAGTGACTGATGTACAAGGACACCCAGGTCTCGTTGTATTTTCCTAACCTGACACCATTCAGATAAGATAGAGTGCTGGAGTAGTACCTTACACTTCCTCATCTCTGCGTCTCCCTCTCCTGTGACTCTCAGTCTGAAGAAGGTTCCTTCACTCCAGAGATGCTGCCTGTCCCGCTGAGTTACTCCAGCATTTTGTGTCTGTCTGTGAAGAACATGTGGATAGGGGCCGTCACGGCCCTGAATCATCGTCTATACACATTGACCAGAGATGCTGCCTGACCCGCTGAATTACACCAGCACTATGAAACATCACCGATCCATGTTCCCCACAGATGCTCCCTGACCCACTGTGTTACTCCAGCACTCTGTGAAACGTCACCTATCCATGTTCTCCACAGACGCTACCAGACCCGCTGAGTTACTCCAGCACTTTGTGTCTGTTGAGCAAGAGCATCCATATACAACCACCTGTCAAGTCCAAAGCTCAATGAATAACCACTCTACACATCGCACACGACTTCCTTTCACCTGGAAGTCTTTCATGCTTTGCTTAGGGTAGTTATCATTAACCGTTTTCACACAAGTGGTTAATGACTAGTTCACATTAACTTTGAAACATCACCGGTCTGTGTCTGTCTTCAATATTCACACCAATGGCAGAATGGCCAACTCCTGCACTTATTTTTCTGTTTCCCTGGTTTCAGGGCTTTTACAAATGTTGGCATCGAGGGAATGGGCGTATTACGGGAAAAGGAAATGGGCCAAAGAGCAATAAAGAACGATTTTGCAGTAAAGAGCACAATTAAATCTAATTTTTAGACAGCAACTTCCAATGTGGATTGAATTCATTTAATAAGTTGCTCCAGTTTGTGGTCAACACTCCCACCATGTGGTGATCCGCTGCATTGCAGGCCCTGCCAATCTGTGGTCAACACTCCCACCGTGTGGTGATCCACTGCACTGCAGGCTCGTCTGGTATTTGGACAACACTCCCACCGTGTGGTGATCCGCTGCACTGCAGGTCCGTCGATATAATTGGCCTGGCTTGCAGTACAGCGGACTGCAGCAGCATCCAGGCACGGTGGGAGTGTTGACCACAGATCGGACGGGCCTGCAGTACAGCGGATCACCACACGGTGGGAGTGTTGACCACAGATCGGACGGGCCTGCAGTACAGCGGATCACCACATGGTGGGAGTGTTGTCCACATATCAGACCAGCCTGCAGTGCAGCGGATCACCACATGGTGGGAGTGTTGACCATAAACTGGACGGGCCTGCAGTGCAGCGGATGATCACACTTTGTTTTTAATTATACAAATACTTTAATTTCAAAATAAACATTCAGATTATTAACACAATCAAAGACTGCCTATATTCATAGTTTACAAACGTTCATCAGATTGATATATTGCCAACTTTATGTTGGCCTTCATAACAAGAGGAGTTGAGTATAGGAGCAAAGAGGTCCTTCTGCAGTTGTACAGGGCCCTCGTGAGACAACACCTGGAGTATTGTGTGCAGTTATGGTCTCCTAATTTGAGGAAGGACATTCTTGCTATTGAGGAAGAGCAGCATAGGTTCACCAGGTTAAATCCCGCAATGGCAGGACTGTCATATGCTGCAAGAATGGAGTGGCTGGGCTTGAATACTCTGAAATTTAGAAGGATGAGAGGGCATCTTCTTGAAACATCTAAGATTATTAAGGGATTGAACATGCTAGAGGGAGGAAACATGTTCCCGATGTTGTGGGAGTTCAGAAGCAGGGGCCACAGTTTAAGAATAAGGGGTAGGCCATTTAGAACAGAGATGAGGAAACACTTTTTCTTCCAGAGAGTTTTGCGTCTGTGGAATTATCTGCCACAAAGGGCGGTGGAGGCCGGTTCTCTGGATACTTTCAAGAGAGAGCGAGATTGGGCTCTTAAAGATAGCCGAGTCAGGGGATATGGGGAGAAGGCAGCAATGGTGTACCTTTTGGGGATGATCAGCCATGATCACATTGATTGATGGTGCTGGCTTGAAGGGCCAAACAGCCTACTCCTGCACCTATTGTTTATTGGCTCTGGCAGAGTCAGTATCTCCACATCTTGGCATTGTAACTCTCAATTCCAGTACCAAGTCTGTTGAGCTTCACCCATGCGCCACTGGGAAGGTCAGACCATGGACAGCTTTTATCTGGTGAAGAGATGTAGCTGTGTAATGTAGCTGTGAGGTTGCCTTCCACTCCTATTACCACTTGGTGGCTATCCAGTGAGCTTTTGTCTCAGTTGGCTGGATGGATGCTAGGAATTGTTTTCCATGTGGAGCAAAGGGGTGACGGGAGGCAGAATGGGGGGGAGACAGAGAGAGAGAGGGGAGAGAGAGGGGGGGGGGGAAATCTAGAGGGGGGAGAAAGAGGGATGAAAGAGGGTGGTGTGAGGGATAAAGTGATTAAACCCTATTAAAGAAAGGAGTTTTAAAGAGAATTCAAACAGAGAGGGGCTGGAGAGAGGATTCTGACACAGCAGTGTCTGAAGGTTGCCAGACCCATCCTCGAGTCCTTGAGTAAGAAGAGATGCATTGTATAAGCTAGAGAAGGGAGTGATGTAGAGAGATCCCTATCAGTGGAAAGGAGTGATAGATGGGACCCTTGTCACTATAGCTTAGCTTTAGTACTGATATAGGAAAACTGAGAGGGTTCACTAGGAGGTGAGTAAAACTGGGCCAGGTCATGAGCAATTGAGCATGCTTAATAGAATAAATGAATATTACAACACACCCCTGGTCAAGAAATTGCTCATTACCATGAACATGTTTGAACATGCAATGTATGATATGGGAGGTGCGAGGGGATGTACGGTGGGATGTACCTACAGATTGTGCACCTCCGACCCTGATTGGAGAAAGGTCCGGAGGGGAGATTGAATGTAAGATTTTGTGTATAAAGGGGGATGATCTCTCTGGCTTCGGTGTGTCTCGAGTTGGAGAGGCACCCGGTCTGCAGACTCGTAAAATAAAGAAATCTCTTGCTTCCAGGATTTAGTCTTTGAGTATTAATTGTGAGCATAAAGGGTATCTCACAGTGGGGAGAGAGAGAGGGGGGAGAGAAAGATGGTGGAGTGAGAGGGGGAGAGAGATAGGGGGAGAGAGAGTGGGGGAGGGATGGTGTGGAGAGAGAGATAATGGGGAGAGAGTGAGGGGGGAGACAGGGAGGAGGTCTCTCCTCTGTGCTGATAGCCTGATGGAGGGGTTGATCAGACAGCCCTCGGAGCCTATATACAGTCTTCTGGCCCAGAATTTAGGCCCGGAGCCTACACCACAGGCCCAGAGCTTACAACACACGCCCAGAGCCTACAACACAGGCCTGGAGCCTAAGACACAGTTCTGGGGCCTATGACACAGGCCTGGAGCATATGACATAGGCCTGGGGCCAATGACCCAGGCCTGATGCCTGTGATACAGACCTGGGGCCAATGACACAGGCCTGGAACCTATGCCCCACAGGCCTACGAAACACAGGTCGGAATTTCCAAAACTTAGGCGAAAGCCCACAACACAGGCACGGAGCCAATAAAATAGCCCTGAAGCCTACGAAACACAGGCCCGGAAACCCAGAACTTTAGGCAAAGCCTGGAGCACAGGCCTGGGGCCTAAAACACAGGCCCTGATACCAACGTACAAAACCTCTGAACCAAAGAGCATTATTGCTTGATATTTTTGTGGGTGCTTAGTGACAGATATAATATATTTGTGTATTTAGGTTTGGAACTGACTTTTTGTAAAATCCTTTTGGGCCAAAAATCCAATTAGACGATGAAATGCATTAATGAAAGCAAAATAAAGCCTGAGAGATGCAAGGGAGGGACGGGGTGAGTGAGTGAAGGAGAGAGAATGATTGATACAAAAAATACATACAAAAGCAGAGTAAAAACCACCTCCTGGCTCCCCCCTCCCACTCTACCCCCTTCCTCTTTAACCCACGCTCTCATTACCCCTCGCCCTCCCATTGGGCCCCTCCCTCTCGGCCCCCTCCCTCTCCCCCCCCCCCTCTAGGGATTGAAGAGGGAGGGTGAAGAGGAGGGGAATGCTGGGGATGAGGAGAAATGAGCCGCACCTGCGTAGTTGGGGGCTATGTGTGAGTGCTGGAATATTGCATTTGAGGACCAGTTGTCCTGTGTGATGCTGTGCCCCCCCCCCCCCCCCCGCGCCAATGGGTCCCACTTGGTGAAAGTTAGCATGCAGGTACAGCAGGCAGTGAAGAAATCAAATGGCATGTTAGCTTTTATAACAAGATGAATCGAATATAGGAGCAAAGAGGTCCTTTTGCATTTGTGCAGGGCCCCAGTGAGACCACACCTGGAGTATTGTGTGCAGTTTTGGTCCCTAATTTGAGGAAGGACATTCTTGCTATTGAGGGGAGTGCAGCATAGGTTAATTCCTGGGATGACGGGACTGTCATATGCTGAGAGAATGGAGCGGCTGGGCTTGTAATACTCTGGAGTTTAGAAGGATGAGAGGAGATATCATTGAAAGATATAAAATTGTTAATGGCTTGGACAAGCTAGAGGCTTGTTAATTGCTGGAGTAACTCCACAGGTCAGGCAGCATTTCTGGAGAACAGAGGGAGGGCGGTGCATCTGTGGGATTCTTTGCCACTGAAGGTTGTGGAGGCAACGTGGCCACACACAGTTTAAGAATAAGGGGTAAGCAATTTAGAACAGAAACGAGGAAACACTTTTTCTCACAGAGAGTGGTGAGTCTGTGTGCCTCAGCCTCAGAGGGCGGTGGAGTTAAGGTTCTCTGGATGCTTTCAAGAGGGAGCTAGATAGGGCTCTTAAAAATAGCGGAGTCAGGGGAGATGGGGAAAGGCAGGAACAGGGTTCTGATTGGAGTTGATCAGCCATGATCATATTGAAGGGCGGTGCTGGCTCGAAGGGCCAAATGGCCTACTCCTGCACCTATTGTCTATTGGGTAGTAGTAACCAGCTAAAAGTTTCTATCAGCAGAGATAAGCAATGTTCACGGGGTGGAAGATTGCAACCTTCACGTGGTCCGCCCTGTTTCGACTAATGCAATCAACTCGACGTGCGCAAACGGAAGATCAAATAGAACAAGTTGTCCGACAACTTTAGGCTGTGCACGCCACACGAAAGAAGAAGAAGCAATGTTCACCATTGAAGGCTGGAATGGCTTCAAATAGTGAGGTTTGGCGAATAGTCTGAAACAAAATGTAACATTGTTTGTGATCAATAAAGTATGTTGTGCACAGTGTGAATAATAATTGCCCATTTTCTTCCGCAACATCTGTGACTGGTGCATTAGAAAAAGGTGCCAGCGTTCACTAGGATTTGACCACAATTGAATCAATGGATCTTATTTTGTACAACTAATCCATTATTTGTGCAGTAGAAATCATTAGTCTCTTCATAAGGCAAAGAGTGGGCATGTTGCTGTAGAAACTCCTCAGAGGAAAGACCCTTGAAGGAAAGGAAACATTTCCTAATCCAATCAAATCCACTTAAACAAATAAAATACAACAGCGGCCAAATGATATTGCCATGTGCTGCGACTGTCTTTGAAGTAGTGGGGAGGTGTCCGACTGCCCTACGGCTACAGATATGCATGGAGGTAAGAATAATTTCTTATCATTTCCGGAGATGTTTGGCATTTTCTTTCATTATTGGTAGTATAACATGAATTCTGAAGAATTTCGAAGAACACAGTCAGGTCAGGAAAAACTTGCTTTATTTGTTTCGCAAGGCACAAAAGCGTCAAGATTGTCTTTTAAAAAAACAATTTAAAATTCCTTTATGTTTTTGGGCCAGTGGCAGCCAGCTGGTACTGTGAGCCGTCGGCTGTACGCAGCTTGGCTCACTTTTGCATTTTCACTTGGGTACAGTATGAATGAGAAGATGCTGTTACTGTTGGTTGTCTGCTCCTCGACAGGGCCAAGGAGGGCTTATATTAGGAACGCTTCTCCATCTGTTTCCCACCACGGATGGCTGACCTGCTGAGTTCTACCGGCACTTTGGAGGGGAATGGTCAGGCAACACGTGGGGTCTGGACCCTTCTTTGGACTAATGCAGTCGGGGGTGGGGGGGGGGCAAACTGGAAAAATGAGTTGGGGTCGTGACAGACACCAGGACTTCAGTGTGGGAGTGGTAAGGGGAATTAAAGTTGTTGGCAAAACGGGAGATTCAACAGGCCTTGGCGGACCGAGCGCAAGTGTAGGGTGATATGCATGCGTAGTCTAGATACAAGGAACAGCAGATGCTGGTTTACAAAAAAGAGACACAATCTCCTGCAGTAACTTGCACCTCTGGAGAGCATGGACAGGCAACATTCTAGGTCAGAAACCTTCAGACTTTGGTGTGGGGGGTGTTTTGGTGTGGGGGGTGGGAGAAAGTTGAAAGGAGAGATGGAGCTGGGCATGGGGAAGCCTGGAAAGTGATAGGGGGAATCTGAGGGATAACTTTTCAACAGAGAGTGGTGGGTGTATGGAACAAGCTGCCGGAGGAGGTAGTTGAGGCTGGGACTATCCCAACATTTAAGAAACAGTTATAGACAGGTACATAGATCGGCCAAGTTTTGGAGAGATGGACCAAATGCAGGCATGTGGGGCTCGTGTCGGGACATGTTGGTCGGTGTGGACAAGTGGGGCCGAAGGTCCTGTTTCACACTGTATCACTCCATGACTCTAATACGAGGTGCTGCTGCAGTAACTCAACGGGTCAGGTAGCATCTGTGGAGAACAGGGATAGGTGACGTTTCTGAGTGCTGGAGTAACTCAGCGGGTCAGGCAGTATCTGTGGAGAACATAGATAGGTGACATTTCATAGAGAGCTACAGTCACTCAACGGGTCATGTAGCATCTGTGGAGAACATGGATAGGTGACGTTTCACAGAGTGCTGAAGTAACTCAGCATGTCAGACAGCATGTGTGGGGAACATGGATAGGTGACATTTCGGGTCAGGACCCTTCTTCAGACTGACACGATGTTAACAGGTGAGGGGGGGTGATCAGCAGATAAGTGAAGTGACAGAGGCGAGAGAAAATAAGGAGATAAAAGGATGTGAGATAAGGAGAGAGGAATGTATATGTGCAGCTTTAAAGGACATTGGTCAGGTAGCATTTGGAGTATTGCATTCAGTTAACCAGAATGGTATAAAAAAACAAGGAACTGCAGATGCTCGTTTACAAAAAAGGACACAAAAATGCGGGAGTAAATCAGCGGGACAGGCAGCATCCCTGGAGAGAAGGACTGGGTGACATTTCAGTTGAGACCGAGGAGGGTCTCGACAAGAAACGTTACCCATTCCTTCCAACATTTTGTCTCTACCTAACAGCGCCTATCTATCCATATCGCAGCGTGTCAGCAGGCTGGAGGTGCGGGTAAAGGCCTTGCCACAGAGCGGGGCAGGTGAATTGGGCACTGGCCGGTGTGGACTCGCCAGTGCTCCAGCAGGTAGTCAAGGTGGGTGAACCCTTACCACAGACGGGCAGGGGAAGGGACGCTCACTGCTGTGGGTACACTGGTGCTGCCACAGGCTGGACATGCGGATGAGAACCCTGGCTAAATTTCAGGGTACACGAAGGGCCTCTCTCTGATGTGTATCCGCTGGTGCTCCTGCAGCCCCCATGCTCTCTTTCACAGTGGGAGCAGCTGATTGCTGGCATTGGGCCCGCTGGTGCTGCCGGAACAACCACAAGCTGTCAAACGATCAACACAATACGGGCAGTGGTAGGGCTGGCCACTGGTGTGCACATGCTGGTGTAGACGGGGCTGTGCGAGGCCTTGGCAGAGCGCTCTCCACACAACGGCTGGGGACGAGACTGTCGCCAGGCATGGTGGGACAGCAGCCTGGAGTAGTTGGAGAAGCCCTTGCCACACTGGGTACAGGTTTAGGGACGCTCGCCAGTGTGGGTACGCTGGTGCTCCAGCAGGGTGCTGGACTGGGTGAAGCCCTTGCCGCACTGGGTACAGGAGTAGGGGCGCTCGCCGGTGTGGGTATGGTGGTGCACCAGCAGGGTGCTGGACTGGGTGAAGCCCTTGCCACACTGGTTGCAGGTGTAGGGACGCTCGCCGGTGTGGGTGCGCTGGTGCAGCTGCAGGTTGCCAGATTGGGTGAAGCCCTTGCCGCATTGGGCGCAGGTGTAGGGGCGCTCGCCGGTGTGGGTGCGCTGGTGCACCAGCAGATTGCCGGATTGGGTGAAGCCCTTGCCGCACTGGACACAGTTGTAGGGGCGCTCGCCGGTGTGGATGCGCTGGTGCTCCCGCAGGTAGCCAGAGTGGACGAAGTCCTTGCCGCACTGGGCACAGGTGTAGGGGCGCTCGCCGGTGTGGGTGCGCTGGTGCTTCAGCAGGCTGCTGGAGTAGGTATAGCCCTTGCCACATTGGGCACAGGTGTAGGGACGCTCGCCGGTGTGGGTGCGCTGGTGCTCCAGCAGGTTGCTGGACTTGGTGAAGCCCTGGCCACAGTCGCTGCAGGTGTAGGACTCCCCAGTGTGCAGGCGCCTGTGCACCATCAGGACCTTGGATGACTTGAAGCCTTTGCCGCAGTCGGAGCAGGTGAAGGGCCGCTCACTGCTGTGCACCCGCTGGTGCTCCCGCAGCCCCGACAACCAGGTAAAGCTCTTGTCGCAGGTGGAGCAGCCATAGGGCTTCTCGCCCGTGTGAACCCGCCGGTGGGTCTCCAGGACATTGGCCGTCTTGAAACTCTTTTCACACTCCGAGCAGTCCTCGTTGTGCCCCGCCATGTGGTCCTCCACCGCTCAGCCCCTCGGGGGGGGGGGGGCTCACCGGCACCTCAATGGCTGCTCACATCTCCGTCCACAGCAACGGCTCCTAAACCTTGCAGGAGGGGAAAACAGAGGAATTTTGTGGGAACATTCTCCGTACCCAGAGAAAAACACCAACAAACGCATGTAGGGTGGAATTAGGCACATACCCACTGATAATAAATATCCAGAAACGAGCAGTACATTTTTGGAATCACAAATCCAGCCCCCCAGATACCCTCCAGAAAAGAGTTCCCTGTGTCATTTTGTGAGGGATAAAGTGATTAAACCCCACTGTTGTAAGGGGCTTTAAAGAGGATTCAAACCGATAGAGGCCAGGGAGAGGGATCTGACACAGCTGTGTATAAAAGTCACCAGAGCCATCCTTGAGTAAAAAGTGATATCATTGTATAGCGGTAGAAGGGAGTGATAGATCCCTATCAGTAGAATGGAGTGATAGATGGGACCCTTGTCACTATAGCTTAGCTTTAGTGCTGATATAGGAGAACTGAGAGAGTTCACTTGGAGGTGAGTAAAACTAGGGTAGGTCATGAACAACTGAGCATGCTTAATAAAATAAATGAATATTACAACACACCCCTGGTCAAGAAACTGCTCATTACCATGGACATGCGATGTATGATGTGGGAGGTACTGGGGGAACGTACCTACAGGTTGTCCACCTCAGTGCCTGATTGGAGAGGGTCCGAAGGGGAGGTTGAATGTAGAATTGTGTGTACAAAGGGGTTTACCTTTCTGACTTCGGTGTGTCTCAACTTGGGGAGGCACCCGACTCTGCAGACTCGCAAATATAATAAAGAATCTCTTGATCCACGATTTAGTCTCTGAGTAGTGATTGTGAGCACATCGCATATCTCACAATTTGGTACTGAGACTAACTACCCCTATTCAGTAAAACCCTATGCAGTTAAACCCTGACCAGCCTTAGATCAATACTGATCCCCAATCACCAGTTGGAGTGAAGCAAATTATCAAGACGGAAAAAGATAGAGAGAGACTGAGAGATAGAGAGAGACAGAGACAGAGACAGATAGAGAGATATCTGTGTGCATTATCCTGCAGCCGTTTACTATTTGACCGTACAGGTAGAGATAGAGATAGAGAGATAGAGAGATAGAGAGAGAGAGAGAGAGAGAGAAGAAGAGAGAGAGAGATAGAGAGAGAGATAGAGAGAGAGAGATAGAGAGATAGATAGAGAGAGAGAGAGAGAGAGAGATAGATAGAGAGAGAGAGAGAGAGAGAGAGAGAGAGAGAGAGAGATAGATAGATAGATAGAATAGATAATAATGATAGTGAGAGAGGGAGAGAGAGAGAGATAGATAGATAGATAGATGGAGAGGGAGGGAGAGAGAGAGAGAGAGAGAGAGAGAGAGAGAGAGAGATAGATAGATAATAGGAGAGAGAGAGAGAGAGAGAGAGAGAGAGAGATAGAGAGAGAGAGAAGAGATAGATAGAGAGAGAAGATGGAGAGAGAGCGATAGATAGATAGAGATGGAGAGAGAGAGAGAGAGAGAGAGATAGAGATACATCAGCCCCGCCCGGGATTGATGGTCGTGTTGCGGCGGCGGGACCCGGCGCAGGCCCGACCCCAGGCCCGGCTCCCCGAGCGCTCCGCCAACCCCGACCCCAGGCCCGGTCACTGTCTCCCGGGAGCGAGCGAGGCCGCGGCCTGGACCCCCCCCCCCCCCCCGCGCACCGAATCCCCCCCCAGACAGCGCGCCCGCCCCGCCCGCCCTGATCCACCGGAGCCTCTCACCGCGTCCGGCCCGGCCCGGCCCGGGTACTCACGGCTCATCCCGCCCGCTGCCCCCGGAGACAGAGAGAGAGAGACCGCGCGGCGCAGGGGCCTCAGCCCGGACATGACGTCACGGCCCCGGCCCGTTGCCCCGCAGACAGAGGGGCGGCCAGGGGCCTCAGCCCGGACATGACGTCGCGGCCCCGGCCCGTTGCCCCGCAGACAGAGAGACCGCGCAACGCGGGGGGGGGGGGGGGGGGAGGGGCATCAGCCCGGACATGACGTCGCTTCCCCTGCCCCGTTGCCCCGCAGGCTGCGGGGCGGCCTCAGCCCGGATATGACGTCGCGGCCAAGATGGAGCCGACCCGCACTGGACGGTGAGACAGGGGGAGACAGAGTAAACTCTGTGGGTGTAATGATACCTTCCCAGCAAGGTGTTTGTTGCAAGAGCTTGATGATGCTAACAAATATAACACATTTTAATGTCATTATAAATCAGTGGGCTAGGAAGCTGGGTCTGGAACTAGGGGGTATTATAGAGCATACAATATGGCTTGGGGGTTACAC
The DNA here is from genome assembly GCA_035221665.1 of Okamejei kenojei. Classification (NCBI taxonomy): domain Eukaryota; kingdom Metazoa; phylum Chordata; class Chondrichthyes; order Rajiformes; family Rajidae; genus Okamejei; species Okamejei kenojei. The sequence continues at coordinate 16,303,959 of CM069170.1, forward strand.
AAAAAGCTGGAGAAACTCAGCGGGTGCAGCAGCATCTAAGGAGCGAAGGAGATAGGCGACGTTTCGGGTCGAGACCCTTCTTCAGACTGGTCAGGGATCAGGGAAACGAGAGATATAGACGGTGATGTGGAGAGATAAAGAACAATGAATGAAAGATATGCAAAAAAGTATCGGTGATAAAGGGAACAAGCCATTGTAAGCTGTTTGTGGTGTGAAAATGAGAAGCTAGTGGGGGAGGGAGATAGAGATAGAGGGAATGCCGGGGCCCGAGGGCTGAGGGAGAGGTGGGAAGGGGAGGAGACAGCAAGGGTTAACAGAATTGAGAAAATTCAATGTTCAAGCCCAAAGGATGCAGACTCCCCAAGCGGAATATGAGGTGCTGTTCCTCCAACTTGCGGTGTTGCTCACTCTGGCTGTGGAGGAGGCCCAGGACCGAGAGGTCGGATACGGAATGGGAGGGGGAGTTGAAGTGCTGAGCCACCGGGAGGTCGGGTTTGGTTTTTGCGGACCGAGCGGAGGTGTTTGGCGAAACGATCGCCAAGCCTCCGCTTGGTCTCACCGATATAGATCATCTGGCATCTGGAGCAGCGGATGCAGTAGATGAGGTTGGCGGAGGTGCAGGTGAACCTCTGTCGGACCTGGAAGGACCGCTTGGGTCCCTGAAAGGAGTGGAGGGGGGAGGTGAAGGGACAAGTGTTGCATTTCTTGCGGTTGCAAGGGAAAGTGCCCGGGGAAGGGGTAGAGCGGGAGGGGAGGGAAGAATTGACAAGGGAGTTGCGGAGGGAGCGGTCTTTGCGGAAGGCAGACAGGGAGGGAGATGGGAAGATGTGGCGGGTGGAGGGGTACTCGATACTTTTTTGCATATCTTTCATTCATTGTTCTTTATCTCTCCACATCACTGTCTATATCTCTCGTTTGGTGGGTACACAAAAAGCTGGAGAAACTCAGCGGGTGCAGCAGCATCTAAGGAGCGAAGGAGATAGGCGACGTTTCGGGTCGAGACCCTTCGTTTCCCTGATCCCTGACCAGTCTGAAGAAGGGTCTCGACCCGAAACGTCGCCTATCTCCTTCGCCTCTTAGATGCTGCTGCACCCGCTGAGTTTCTCCAGCTTTTTGTGTAACCCTCGATTCTCCAGCATCTGCAGTTTCTTCGTTAATACAATATGGCTTCCTGTGCCCTATTGGGTTCTTCCTGAAATGTTTATTCAGCTTTGCTTTTCTTCAGGGAAACGATAAGTGCGAGGTGACTCCAAGAATAGTGGAATATCTGAATTCAATCAGTGAGAGCACTTTGATTGTTTTTACAGATGGATCTAAAGATCCAGTTAGTGGGAGAGCTGGGTTTGGAGTGTATGTGGAGCAGCTTGGGTCGAAGATTGGCCGACGCATTTCTGACGGAAGCTCTGTTCTCACGACTGAATTAATGGCAATTCAATGGGCTCTATGGTGGATTGAGGAAGCCAGTTTTAGAGAAGTCATTATCTGTTCTGATTCTGCAGCTGCTCTTGAAACTTTAAGAGTAGGAAAATCTAAAGCTCATCCTGACATTCTAAATGAAATCATGAGGGTGTTTTCTAGAGTTGGCTTTGCGTGTGACATCACTTTTTGCTGGTTTCCCGGGCATGCTGGGGTGAGGAGGGAATGAGCAGGTGGACCTCATAGCAAAGGAGAGTTTGGGAAGAGAGATAGATATTCATGTTTCATTGTGGAGAGTGGAACTGAGAGGAATAATTAAAGAGGGCTTAACAAAAGAATGGCAGAGAGGATGGGAAAGGGAAGTCAGGGGTAGACACTACTTTTCTATCCAATCTAAAGTTAGAAAAATATGTTTCTGTACATCTCTGTCCCGTAGGGACTCAGTTAAACTGTGTAGATTGAGGTTGGGACACTGTGGTTTAAATTACTATTTGTGGATTGTAGGGAAACATGTTTCTGGCTTGTGTGAATGTGGGAGTAGTGAGACAATGGAGCATGTTTTCCTGGAATGTAGAAGGTATAGGGTGGAAAGAAAGGCATTGTTTATTAGACTGACAGTCTTGAGTTGAGGCTTTTTCTGTTTTATCTTTGTTTGGACACAGTGAGAAACATCAGCTGATATCCAGGGGTGTTCTTCAGTTCCTGCATGTTAGGGGTAAGGAAGGGGGTAGGGAGCTTGGTGGGGGTTCACACTGTTTGGGGGTGGGGAGCAGGGGTAGGGAGCAGGAGGTGGCGGCAGGGGTAAGGGGCAGGGAGCCACAGGGAGAAGGTCACATTGTTTTAGGGTGGGGAGGGTGTTGTAGTTTAGGAAGTCAAACCAGGGCAGGATCTTCACTGTGAATGGTGGGGCGCTGAGGGAATGTGTGGAGCCGAGGGATGTAGGAGTGTGGGTATGGGTTGGGCCGAAGGGACTCTTTCGAACGCTGTGTGACTCTATGACAACGTGCTGGAGCAACTCAGCTGGTCAGGCAGCATCTGAGGAGGGAGGGAGGGAGGGAGGGGGGGAGGGAGAGGAGGGAGAGAGAGGGAGGGAGAGGGAGAGAGAGGGAGAGAGAGGGAGAGAGAGACAGAGAGAGACAGAGAGAGACAGAGAGAGACAGAGAGAGAGACAGAGAGAGACAGAGAGAGACAGAGAGAGACAGAGAGAGACAGAGACAGAGACAGACTGACTGGTTCTGGACTCCCCCAGCATCGGGAACATATTTCCTGCCTCTAGCATGTCCAAATCCTTAACAATCTTATATGTTTCAATAAGATCCCCTCATCCTAAATTCCAGAGTATAAGCCCAGCCACTCCATTCTCTCAGCATATGCCAGTCCCGCCATCCCGGGAATTAACCTTGTAAACCTACGGTGCTCTCCCTCAATAGCAAGAATGTCCTTCCTCAAATTAGGGGACCAAAACAACACACAGTACTCTGTGATCTCACTAGGACTCTGTACAACTCTGAGCCTTGCGGAATGTGTAGAGCCGAGGGATCTAGGAGTGCGGGTACCAGTTGGCCCAAAGGGCCTATTTCCAACGCTGTCTCACTCCATGACTCTATGACAAAGTGCTGGAGTAACTCAGCGGGTCAGGCAGCATCTGTGGAGAAGATAGACACAAAGTGCTGGAGTAACTCAGCGGGTCAGGCAGCATCTGTGTTGAGAAGGAATGGGTGGCGTTTTGGGTCGACACCCTTCTTTGGTTTAGTTTAGTTTAGAGATGCAGTGCGGAAACAACAGGTCTTTAGGCCCACGGAGTCCGCGCTGACCAGCGATCACCCTGTACACGAGCACCATCCCACGCACATTCGGGACAATTTAACAATTTTGTGGAGGCCGATTAATCTACAATCCTGAACGTCTTTGAAATTTTGGAGGAAACCGGAACACCCTGAGTAAAAATCCATGCAGGTCAATATACAATCTCCGCACAGACAGCACCCGTAGTCAGGATCGACCCCGGGTCTCTGGTGGTGAGGCAGCAACTGTACCGGCGTAGTGTGCCCGCGCAGAATTATATAACGAGGTCCACCATATAAAACCATTATGTAATGGTTTCCACCATAATAAACGCACCCAATATGTGCTAGTTTGCCACTGTTGACCCCTGTTCCCTCCTGCAGGGTTTAAGAGCCGTAGCTGTGGACGGAAGACTTGGTGAATAGCAATGGCCATTGAGGTGTTCCCATTTGCCGTGTGTGGTCTGAGCTTCGAGAGGCTGAGCTTCGATAGGAGGACCACATGATGGGCCACAAGGAGAAGCGTTATGAGTGCGACGCCGTGTGGTGCACGGTTGGCCAGAGCCAAGTGGGCCGAGCAAGCTGGAGACCGGCGGTTCACTCAGAGAACGCCCCATTCAGGCTGCTCGAAGTGTGGCAAGAGTTTCAAGACGGTGAATGTCCTGGAGACCCACCGGCAAGTGCACACTGGCGAGAAGCCGTATGGCTGCCCTACACAATGCGGCAAGGGCTTTACCTAACTTGTCCGGGGCTGCGGTGCACCAGCGGGTGCACAGCAGTGATCGGACCTGCTCCAACTGCGGCAAAAGGATTCAAATCGTCCACGAACCTGAATGTGTACAGGCAGATCGCACACCGGGGAGCGGCCCTTCACCTGCAGCGACTGTGGCACTGGGCTTCACCCAGTACAGCGGCCTGCTGGAGCATCAGCGCATCCACACCAAACGAGCGCCCCCTACACCTGTGCCCAGTGCGGCAAGGGCTTCACCAGATCCAACTACCTGCTGCAACACCAGCACACCCACACCGGCGAGCGCCCCTACACCTGTGCCCAGGTGCGGCAAGGGCTACACCCGCTCCGACATCCCTGCTGACGCACCAGCGCACCCCAACCGCGAGCGCCCCTACACCTGTGCCCATGCGGGCAAGGGCTTCACCCGCTCTGACATCCTGCTGACGCACCAGCGCACCCACACCGGCGAGCGCCCCTACACCTGCGCCCAGTGTGGCAAGGGCTTCACCAAATCCAGCAACCTGCTGGAGCAACCAGCGCACCCACACCGCGTGCGCCCCTACACCTGCACCCAGTGCGGCAAGGGCTTCACCCATTCCAGCAACCTGCTGGTGCATGAGCGCACCCACACCGGCGAGCGCCCCTACACCTGTGCCCAGTGCGGTAAGGACTTCACCAGATCCAACTATCTGATGCAGCACCAGCGCACCCACACCGACGAACGTCCTTACACCTGTCCCCAGTGTGGGAAGGGCTTCTCTAACTCCTCCAGGCTGCTGTCCCACCAGCGGGTGCACGCCGGCGAACGTCCTGTCCCCAGCCCGGTGTGTGGAGAGCGCTTTGCCAAGGCCCTCGGCATGCCCTGTCTCACCAACACGTGCACACCAGTGGGGCCGCCCCAACGACTGCCCGTACTGTGGTGAGTCCTTTGACAGTTCACGGGGGCAAGTGCACCAGCACCGCGGTCCCACGCTGGCGAGCAGTTACTCCCACTATGAAAGGCAGCAGGATGTGCAGGGAGCACCAGTGGCTGTGCAGCAGAGAGAGACTGTATGTGTGCGCTGATTGTGGCAAGGGTTTCCGCCGCATGTCCAGCCTGCAATCTATACAAACAGATGGTGTTTTCGTGTTGCTGGGACTTTAACCAAGCCAACATGAAGACAGTTCTCCCACATTACTACCAGCATGTAGACTTTGCAACCAGGGGAGTGAACACACTGGACCTAGCCTATAGAAACATCAAGAAGGCATTCAAGGCAGTCTCCCGCCCCCACCTTGGGCTCCTCTAGACCATATCTCTGTGATGCTAATTCCTGCATACAGGCCCCTGCTTACCAGAGAAAAACCTACTGTGAAGCAGGTTAGGGTCTGGCCAGAGGGAGCTATGACAACACCACAGGACTGTTTTGAATGCACGACTGGGACATGTTCAAGAAGGCTGCAACTGACAGTCAACACATACCAGCCTGGAGGAGTACACTGTGTCCGTGTCTGCTTACATGGAAAAGTGCATAGAGGATGGTCCTGTGTCACAAAGACCATCACTATACGGGCCAACCGTATATAACCATCTTGGCAGGACAAATCAAAATAGGGACGTACATGGTAAATGGTAGGGAATTGAGGAATGCTGTGGAACAGAGGGATCTAGGAATAACTGTGCATAGTTTCCCTGAAGGTGGAATCGCTTGTAAGATAGGGTGGTAAAGAAAGCTTTGGTGTGCTGGCCTTTATAAATCAGAGCACTTGAATATAGGAGTAGGGAAGTAATGTTAAAATTGTACAAGGCATTGGTAAGACCAATTCTGGAGTATGGGTACAATTTTGGTCGCCTAATTATAGGAAGGATGTCAACAAAATAGAGAGAGTACAGAGGAGATTTACTAGAATGTTGCCAGGGTTCCAGCAACTATGTTACAGAGAAAGGTTGAACAAGTTAGGTCTTTATTCTTTGGAGCGCAGAAGGTTAAGGGGGACTTGATTGAGGTCTTTAAAATGATGAAAGGGATAGACAGAGTTGACGTGGATAAGTTTTTCCCATTGAGGGTAGGGAAGATTCAAACAAGAGGGCATGACATGAGAATTAAGGGACGGAAGTTTAGGGGTAACGTGAGGGGGAACTTCTTTACTCAGAGGGTGGTGGCTGTGTGGAATGAGCTTCCAGCAGAAGTGGTGGAGGCAGGATCGATTTTAACATTTAAAAGTAAAGTGGATAGGTATATGGACGTGAAGGGAATGGAGGAGTATGGTCTGAGTGCAGGTAGATGGGACTAGGGGAAAAACAAATGGACTGGAACGCGGCACGGACTGGAAGGGCCGAGAGGGCCTGTTTCCGTGCTGTAATTGTTATATGGTTAACCAGAAACCCTGGATGACCACAGAGGTACGTGGAATGCCGAGAGCACGTAATGCCGCGTTTAAATCCGGTGACGTGGCAGCACTCAGATCCGCAAGAGCCAACCTGAACCGAGTCATCAGGCTGGCAAAGCGTGCCCATGGTCAGAAAATCCAGAGCTTCTTTCATGACCCCATGGACACCAGGCGCATGTGGCAGGGAATCAAAACAATCACGGGCTATAAGACTGCTCCACCACCCTGTGATGACAACACTGAGTTCCTCAATGAACTCAACAACTATTTTGGATGGTTCGAGGCATTCAATAACGCACCTGCGAGAAAAGGTATTCCTCACCCTGATGAACAGGCACTCAGTCTTGACATAGTGCATGTCCGGAGGACCCTAAAAGGAGTGAACGCACAAAAGGTGGCAGGCCCTGATAACATACCAGGGCGGGTGCTCAGGGAATGTGCTGATCAGCTGGCACGTGTCCTTACGGACATCTTCAACACCTCGCTGAACCCGGCTGTCGTCCCATCGTGTTTCAAGACTGCCACCATCATACCAGTGCCAAAAAAAAATCCAATATACAATGTCTCAACGATTACTGCCGTGTAGCACTCACTCCCATATTGATGAAGTGCTTCGAGAGGGCTGGTCAGGGACCATATTACCTCCAGACCCCTCCCCACTTGACCCATACCAGTTTGCTTACAGGCCAAACCGCTCCACAGAGGACGCTATATCCTCCGTACTCCATCTGAGCCTGGAACATCTAGAGGAGAAGAATATTTACGTGCGAATGCTGTTCGTGGATTTTAGTTCAGCATTCAACACAATTACCTGCGTGTCTAAGGCCAGCAGTATTATAAAAGACCCCACACATCTCCATCACGGACTGTTCACTCTGCTGCCCTCGGGCAAAAGATATCGTAGCGTAAGGAGCAGAACATCAAGGTTCTGCAACAGCTTCTTCCCACGAGCCATCAGACTCCTGAATGACACGTAATGGGCTGCCACCATTGTCTATTTATCCTTTTATCCATTTTTTAATCCATTTTATCCTTCTGTTAATTATCGTGTTGCACGGGGAGCCAAATGCAACGGAATTTTGTTTGGAATTGCATATATCGATGTATTTCTAAATGACAATAAAGTCTGTTTCACTTTGACCTGACTGTGGCAGCGCCAGCGTACCCACAGCGGTGAGCGTCCCTTCCCCTGCTCGCCCTGTGGTAAGGGCTTCACCCGCCTTGACCACCTGCTCGAGCACTGGCGAGTCCACACCGGCCAGCGCCCCTACACCTGCCCGCTCTGTGGCAAGGCCTTTGCCCGCTCCTCCAGCCTGCCGGCACACCGCCACGTGAATAGGCGCTGTTTAGGTAGAGACAAAATGCTGGAAGGAATGGGTAACGTTTCTTGTCGAGACCCTCCTCAGTCTCGACCCGAAATGTCACCCAGCCCTTCTCTCCAGAGATGCTGCCTGACCCGTTGAGTTACTCCCGCATTTTGTGTTCTTATTTGTAAACCAGCATCTGCAGTTCCTTGTTTTTAAACCATTCTAGTTAACCATTCTCTGCACCTTCCCCAAAGCCCCCACGTCAGTCCTGTAATGGAGTGACCAGAACTGTATGCAATACTCCAAATGCGACCTGACCAATGTCCCTTAAAGCTGCACATATACATTCCTCTCTCCTTATCTCACATCCTTTTATATCCTTACTTCCTCTCGCCTCTGTCACTAACTTCACTCATCTGCCGATCACCTCCTCGTCTGTTAACATAGTGTCAGTCTGAAGAAGGGTCCTTACCCGAAATGTCACCAATCCATGTTCCCCACAGATGCTGCCTGACCCGCTGAGTTACTCCAGCACTTTGTGTTAGCGTCTTAGAGTGGTACAGTGTGGAAACAGTACCTTCGGCCCAACTTGCCCACACTGACCAACGTGTCCCGGCTACACTAGCCCCACCTGCCTGCATTTGGTCCATATCCCTTCAAACTTGGCCTATCTATGTACCTGTCTATAGCTCTTTCTTAAATGTTTGGATAGTCCCAGCCTCAACTACCTCCACCGTCAGCTTGTTCCATACACCCACCACCCTCTGATGAAAAGTCACCCCTCAGATTCCTATTAAATCTTTTCCCCTTCACCTTGAACCGATGTCCTCTGGTCCTCGATTCCCCCATTCTGGGCAAGAGATTCTGTGCATCTGACTAAATTGTGTTCTATGCAAGATTCCAACATCTGCAGTTTCTTGTGTCTCCCTCAACTATATCCACCTATCACTTCTGAAGAAGGGTCTCAACGTAAAACGTCACCCATTCCTTCTCTCTGGTGATGCTGCCTGTCCCGCCGAGTTACGCCTGCATTTTGTATCCACCTATCCCTTGCCAGGCTTTGTCCAGCCCCCATCTCTCTTTTCCAGCTTCCTCCCCCCACTCTCTCCACTCAGTCTGAAGAAGGGTCCTGACTCAAAACATCGTCTGTCCATTCCCTTCCGAGCAGTGGAGGAACTCAGTGGGTCAGGCCGCATCTGTAGGCGACCACTAACGCGACCACTCCCACCTCTCCTTTCCAACTTTCTCCACCCCAAGCAGTCTGAAGAAGGGTCCTGACCTAGAATGTTGCCTGTCCATGCTCTCCAGAGGTGCAAGTTACTCCAGGAGATTGTGTCTCTTTTTGTAAACCAGCATCTGCAGTTCCTTGTATCTAGACTAGGCGTGCATTGCACCCTACACTTGCGCTCGGTCCGCCAAGGCTTGCTGGATATCCCGGTTGCCGCACTGATTTGTCCGTCCTGGGCCTCCTCCATTGCCAGAGTGAGGTGACACGCAAACTGGAGGGACAGCACCTCAAAGCTTACAGCCCAATGACATGAACATTGAATTATCCAAATTAAAGGGACATTCCCCTCCCCTCCCATCTCTTCATCATTGCTCTGTCTTCTTCTCGCTGGCAAAAGGCATCAGGATTAATCGAGTCACCGCTTCCCGTATTTTAAGTATGTTTTAAAAGTATGTTTTAGTGTTTCTAGGTTTGTTTTACATGGGGGGGGGGGGGGGGAGGAATTGGGGGAAACTTTTTTCAATCACTTGCCTCGACGGAGATGCGATTTTTCTCCTTTGCCGAGGATCGCCCGTGAGGAGCTCCAACTCGGGGCCTGTGGACTTTAACACCGTGAAGCCGCGGTCTCTAACACGGTAAGAAGAGGCCGACTCGGGAGCTCCATGCTGCGGAGTGTTCCAATCCTTCCTGATACCGGAGTTTCAGTCATCCCGACACGAGGACTTCGAACATCGGACCATCGGCAGTGGCGACTCTGGAGGGTTCAACAGCCCCGACCACGGGTGAACAAACGAGGAAGATGATTGAACTTTATTACCTTCCATCACAGTGAGGAATGTGGATTCCGCTGTGGTGGATGTTTATGTTAAATTTTTATTTTATATGGCTGTGTGTCCTGTTGCTTTTTACTTAGTATGGCTGTATGGTAACTCAAATATCACTGTACCTTAATTGGCACATGTGACAGTAAATGTGAACTGAACTAACTCTCTTGAAAACATCCAGTGAATTGGCCTCCACTGCCTTCTGTGGCAGTGAATTCCACAGATTCACAACTCTCTGGTTGAAAAAGTTTTTCCTCATCTCAGTCCTATATGACCTACCCGTTATTCTTAAACGGTGGCCCCTGGTTCTGATAATATCCTAGTTATATAATATAAATTATAATGTAAGGTATATTATTAAGTATAGATTAATTTGACTTCTTTGCGTTTTGGGTTCTGAAGCTTTGTAATTCTGTGCTGTTGAAGGGCTGGGTGATCAGAAAATTGGAGGTCAGCATTCAAACTGCATCCAAGCTGCTTCCTGTTGTGCCCAAGCAAAAGATATTGACAATGGTGGGAGAGGATGTGTTTCCTGAGAATGTGCTGGCTTTTGTAAACAGAAGCCTTGAGAGAGGATGTGTTTCCTTTGCAGTTGGGTCTCTGTAAACAGGAACTTCTGTGGGTAATTGATACAGATCCTTACATTGTTTAAGAAGATACTGCAGATGATAGACCTTTGACTCAGTTCCTGTTATTTGGGGGTTTGCAACTAAAGTTTGTGACCGATATAAACATAGCATGAGAAGTATTGTGTTCATGACAAGAATGCTTTGAATGGGTATACTCTGGGATTGATGTGTTAGATGTCATTGCTCCAACTCTGTATAAACATGTGACAACGTTTCCAAAATACTATAAAAAGATGCTGTATGCCTTTGTTCATTAGAGTGATGGCCCAGGAGGGTTAAGTATGTGTTGCATACTTGACTTTGTATCCCCTGGCACTCTCGCCGGCTAAATGATCAGTAAAGCTTGTGTTGGTTGATCTAACTTATTGTGAGTTGTCTGTTTTAAGAAATGATTCTTAACAGTTCTGTACTCCCCCAACATGGGGAACGTGTTTCCTGCAGCTACCCTGTCCAATCCCTTACTTAATGTAGCGACAGATTTTCATATCTTTCAGGTAATTAGCATCCTAGCCGCTTTTTGGATGAGAATGGTTGAAGGTGGTGTCTTCTCAATGTATGCAAGCTCACTCACAGAGACCTTCAGACCTTCTTCTAAGATATGGCTTCAAAACGCAGTCTTTTGATGATTAAATGCTTTATTGTTGATAGTAAGATACATCCAAGTTGCTTCCGACTCGTTACTACAATCTTCTTCGAACTCCAGCTTATTATTTTAGACATTATAAAACTCCTCCGTGTCCATTAGCTTTTACTGAGTACTTCATAACATCCATGAATTTCAATTCTTCCTTCAACATCTCTTCAGATGGTTTGCTGGTACTTTCATTAGAGTCATGATTGTATGGCTCCATCACTGGCTTTTCTAATTCATCAGTAGACATTTGATTGACAGCAATGGCAGGGCAGTTCTTCTGATTTTCGATTTTGTAGTTCCTTTTCAAGGAGCTATAGATAACCCATCCAAGTCGGGTTTTCGTAGCATACGGTCCATCACCTTGGCTCCTAACAATCTGTATAGGTTCCAAAGCCTACAAAACATTCATTCCGATAAGTAGATCAACACGAGAATCTATTTCAGATATCTTGACATCCTTCAGATAAGACCATTGCTTTAATTCTTCATGTCTTGTTATATTTTGATGACCAACAGGCATAGTTCCATGTGTAAACATTTCAGACACCACCGGTATGAAATTGTCTTCATCCAAACTGGATAAGTCCATACTCGTAATGCAATGACTCATGCTCTCTTTATCTTTATTCATTCTATTTAATCGAATCTTAGTCTCTTCTGTGATATTCACCCTTCTCATAGAAACATAGAAATTAGGTGCAGGAGAAGGCCATTCAGCCCTTCGAGCCTGTACCGCCATTCAATATGATCATGGCTGATCATCCAACTCAGTATCCTGTACCTGCCTTCTCTCCATACCCCCTGATCCCTTCAGCCGCAAGGGCCACATCCAACTCCCTCTTAAATATGGCCAACGAACTGGCCTCAACAACCTTCTGTGGCAGAGAATTCCACAGATTCACCACTCTCTGTGAAAAATGATTTTCTCATCTCGGTCCTAAAATACATCCCCCTTATCCTTAAACTGTGACCCCTTGTCCTGGACTTCCCCAACATCAGGAACAATCTTCCTGCATCTAGCCTGTCCAACCCCTTAAGAATTTTTTAAGTCTCTATGAGATCACCCCTCAGTCTTCTAAATTCCAGCGACTACAAGCCAAGTCTATCCAGTCTTTCTTCATATGGAAGTCGTGCCATCCCAGAAATCAGTCAGGTGAACCTTCTCTGTACTCCCTCTATGGCAAGAATGTCTTTCCTCAGATTAGGAGACGACCAAAACGTAACGCAATACTCCAGGTGTGGCCTCACACCAAGACCCTGTACAACTGCAGTAGAACCTCCCTGCTCTTGTACTCAAATCCTTTTGCTATGAATGCCAATATACCATTCGCTTTCTTCACAGCCTGCTGCACCTGAATGTCTACTTTCAATGACCGGTGTACCATGACACCCAGGTCTCGCTGCATCTCCCCTTTTCCTAATCGGTCACCATTGAAATAATAGTCTACCTTCCTGTTTTTGCCACCAAAGTGGATAACCTCACATTTATCCACATTATACTGCATCTGCCATGCATTTTCCCACTCACCCAGTCTATCCAAGTCATCATGCAGCCTCCTAGCATCCTCCTCACAGCTAACACTGCCCCCCAGCTTCGTGTCATCCGCAAACTTCGAGATGTTTCATTTAATTCCCTCGTCCAAATCATTAGTGTATATTGTAAATAGCTGGGGTCCCAGCACTGAGCCTTGCGGCACCCCACTAGTCACTGTCTGCCATCCTGAAAAGGACCCGTTCACTCCTACTCTTTGCTTCCTGTCTACCAGCCAGTTCTCTATCCACATCAATACTGAACCACCAATACCGTGTGCTTTAAGTTTGTATACCAATCTCTTGTGTGGGACCTTGTCGAAAGCCTTCTGAAAGTCCTGATACAACACATCCGCTGCTTCTCCCATATCCACTCTACTAGTTACATCCTCAAAAAATTCAATAAGATTCGTCAGACATGATTTACCCTTCATAAATCCATGCTGACTTTGTCCAATGATTTCACCACTTTCCAAATGTGCTGCTATCCCATCTTTAATAATTGACTCTAGCAGTTTCTCCACTACCGATGTTAGACTAACTGGTCTGTAATTCCCCATTTTCTCTCTCCCTCCCTTTTTAAAAAGTGGGGTTACATTAGCTACCCTCCAATCCTTAGGAACTACTCCAGAATCTAAAGAGTTTTGAAAAATTATCACTAAGGCATCTGCTATTTCTGGGGCTACTTCCTTAAGTAGCCTGGGATGCAGCCTATCTGGCCCTGGGGATTTATCCGCCTTTAATCCATTCAATTTACCCAACGCCACTTTCCGGCTAACCTGGATTTCACTCATTTCCTCCATCTCATTTGACCCGCGATCCCCTGCTATTTCCGGCAAATTATTTATGTCTTCCTTAGTGAAGACAGAACCAAAGTAGTTATTCAATTGGTCTGCCATGTCCTTGTTCCCCATGATCAATTCACCCGTTTCTGACTGCAAGGGACCTACATTTGTTTTAACTAATCTTTTGCGCTTCACATATCGATAAAAACTTTTGCAGTCAGTTTTTATGTTTCCTGCCAGTTTTCTTTCATGCTCCATTTTTCGTTTCCTAATTAAGCCCTTTGTCCTCCTCTGTTGGTCTCTGAATATCTCCCAGTCCCCTGGTAGGTTGCTTTTTCTGGCTAATTTGTACGCTTCACCTTTTTCTTTGATACTATCCCTGATTTCCCTCGTTATCCACGGATGCGCCACCTTCCCTGATTTATTCTTTTGCCTGATTTATTCTTTCTCGTCAGGCTTTCTGCGCAAAAGGTAGTCCAACTTCCATGATCCAGAAAATCATATGTTGCAACACTGTATTCGTCTTGCTGTTCCTTACTTGCGCTGGTAAGATAGAAAAATTACGAGCTTCTACCCCGGCCCCAATATGAGCAGTTACTTAAGGCGAGGTGATAGCATTTCTAGTGGTTGGCTTGTCACCCTGTTCTGTTTGTTCCGGTTCATCTTCTTCTATTTGCTCTGGTGTTTCATCATCCGTTTGTTCCAGTTCTTCTTCTTACCGGTGCTCTTGTAGCTCTTCTTCAATGTGAAGTGCTTCAGGATGATATTGATTGCATTCATAACAAATTATAGGACTCTTACAGTCTCTCACCATATGTCCTTTTTCAAACATCCAAAACAGATTCCCTTCTCTTTCAAGAAATCCATCTTGTCTTCATATTCTTTCATCTTGAATCTTCAAAACCATCTTATGGTGTGACCAACTTCATCACATAACAAACAAAATACTATTTGCTTGCTAGTAGACACCTTTCTTTTTCTTTCATCTGTCTTTTCCACAGATATGGTCGTGATAGCAAAGCTACTTCTCTTAGGTTCAGATCTTTCTTCGATTTTGGAAAAGGAAGAGCCTTTATAAGTTGCAAGTTGTCTGCGATCTTCAATAGTTCCGTTGTATGAGTCTGACATGTACCGTACTTCTTTGTCCAAGAATTCCACCAGGTCTGGTAGACTGGCTACATGTTTGCCCTTATCTCGTATTTCGCCTGCCCTTTCTCTCCACTTTTCTCTCATCCTTCTTGGCAATTTGTTAATGATGATTCTCATATTACTTGCATGATTCATTTCCTCCATGTAGCCGAGATTTCTCATCGAGCTGCAACATCTTCTCAGAAATATTGCATAATCACTCAATCTTTCCACATATTCTGGCTTGATTTCTTTCCAAGCATGGGCCTTCTCCATGTAAGCGTTCGCAATCCTCTGTTCATCACCAAAACGTTCTTCAAGTAATCTTTTCGCCTTGTTATAGCCATGGTTGCCTGGCTCCTTCTGACAACTTTCTACAAGTACCTTCACACTTCACCAGAAATCGTAAGCGCTCTTTTTCATCCTTAACTTTCGTCTCTATTACCTCCTCTAGTGCTCTTACGAAATGTTCATACTCCAAAGGATCTCCATCATACGTAGGAATTTCTACTGGTGGTAGAATGAGAGAGGTATTTCGTCGAGCTATAATCTCGCTGAATTCAGCTTGCCTATTCAACAGTGCCAATAATCCATCCTGATAACTCTGTCTTGGCTCCACCTGTTGATAAACAGGCCTTTGTGATTCAAACTGGCTTGCTCGAGCCTGTGCACCAGGCCTCGAAAAAGCGTGGTCCGCTATTGGTTTATCTCGAGCATCCACAGATGCTCCAATAGTAATTGGTTTCAATCTAGCAACCATTTGCTGAGATGCAGTTTTACCCATCTTCCTCTGTTCCAATGTGGTTTCAAAGCTTAGAAATCCGGTGGATCTCGATTGTGGAATTGATCCAGCTGCTGAATCACCTCGAGCAGTTTTTCTTCTAGGTCCAGAGCTCATCGTCCTCGACGATCTAGAGCTGCATCTTGACCCCTCACTTTCCAGTATGTCCTTCCTGGCTTTGGCCACCGCCATCTTTGTGTCTAATTGCAGTTGTTCCTGCTGTCGCACCATCTCATGTTGCTGTCGCTCCATCTCTTGTGCCATCCCTTCTCGCTGTTGCGCCATCTCATGTTTTTTCTTCATGGCATCTGCTTCTATTGAGAGCGCTGCTAACTCAGCCTTTGCTCCCAATTGAGCAGAAGCCCTCGAAAATGAACTGGCTGAGCAACCAGATCTGCGGCCTGATCTTCGTGAAGATACATTCGAGATACTATCTCGTCGTCTAAATTCATCTTCCATTCTGGCACCTTGTTGCTTCGCACTTCCAGCTACTAAGCTGGTAACTTGTGACATAATTTCAGATAACCACTTCTCTGCCTTTTTCTTGAAACCATTAAATATCTACTTTGTGTCTTCATCCCACTGGGTATGTCTTATGCATTCTTCCCAAGACAGCACTGAACACAGCAGTACATT
Organism: Okamejei kenojei; assembly: GCA_035221665.1. NCBI lineage: Eukaryota > Metazoa > Chordata > Chondrichthyes > Rajiformes > Rajidae > Okamejei > Okamejei kenojei. The sequence continues at coordinate 16,319,744 of CM069170.1, forward strand.
CTGTTTCTTGCCAACCTCCTGGTAGAGGTTCCACAGTTGGCTCATTTCGATTTCACTTTGATCACGTTCTGTTCTGATTCCATTAGCTTTGTCTATGTATCAATTGATCTGTTAACCTGTAACCATAATTTGTTTCTCTCTTTCTCGATTTCACTCAAACAGGTAGCTAGTGAAATATTTGTTTCTTCAAGCTGTCTGGGTCTTTCTTCACCACCATGCTGTTCATCTGGCGTAGCTCCTTCTTCATCTAATTCTATGATTTTAAAGTGATCTTGGCAGATTGCCAAGTCTTTAAATTAATCGGACAAAATTCTCTGCTAGCAGTTGTGGCTTTGTTTTGTCAATATGCCTCTCCGAGGTCTTAGCCTGGTCGTCCTTCTTCGATTTAATCTTCTGTTCCTCTCTCTGGGACTGGTATTTAACCCCCCTGCCAGAGGTTCCCTTCCATTAATATAGCGGCAGATTTTCACATCTTTCAGGTAATTAGCACCTAGCCGCTATTTGGATGAGAATGGTTGAAGGGGGTGTCTTCTAAACACATGCAAACTCACTCACATAGACCTTCAGCTTCTTCTCGGATATGGCTTAAAAACAGTCTTTTGATGAATAAATGCTTTATTGTTGATAGAAAACAGTAAGATACATCCAAATTTCTTCCGACTCGTTACTACAATCTTCTTCGAACTCCATCTTATTACTTTAAACATTAGTAAACACCTCGTGTCTCCGTAACGCTGGCAAGATCCGCATGATCCCGCATGATCTCCTTTAGATCTCCCGTGGACCCCGCATGCCCCGCATGGTAGGAACATAGAAACTATGTGCAGGAGGAGGCCATTCGGCCCTTCGAGCCAGCACCACCATTCATTGTGATCATGGCTGATCGTCCCCTATCAATAACCCGTGCCTGCCTTCTCCCCATATCCCTAGAGCTCTATCTAACTCTCTCTTAAATCCATCCAGTGACTTGGCCTCCACTGCCCTCTGTGGCAGGGAATTCCATCCCAGAGACAGAGGCCCAGGAGACGTTGGAGCAAGAGGAGGAGTTACACAAACCTGCAACGTTCCACACAAGTGTTCTGCTGGGAGCAGCTGATTGGGTGCAACCCCTGGTTTACATTAAAGGGTTCAGTGAGTTAAAGGTAAAGTGGGCTAAAGGGTACAGTGGCTAAAGGGTACAGTGGGCTAAAGTGTACAGTGGGCTAAAGGGTACAGTGAGCTAAAGGGTACAGTGGGTTAAAGGGTACAGTGAGCTAAAGGGTACAGTGAGCTAAAGGGTACAGTGAGCTGAAGGGTTCAGTGCTTTTTAGTAAAGGTTAGTTTAAAGGATTAAGATTTTTATAGTGTGAGTTAATTTAATTTGGGGGCAAGCCATGTCATTTGAGATCAGCCCCATGGTTTGCTCAAGCTGCAACATGTGGGAGATCAGGGATATTTTTGGTGTCCCTGGTGACTACGTTTGCAGGAAGTGTGTCAAGCTGCAGCTCCTGGCAGACCGCATTGAACGATTGGAGATGCGGTTGGATTCATACTGGAGCATCCACGATGCTAAGAAGCTCGTGAATAGCACTTACAGTGAGTTGGTCACACCGCAGGTTAAGCGGCCAGAAAGGGAACATGTGGCCGTTAGCCAGCGTAGCAGTGGGCAGGTGGTGCAGGAGTCCCCTGCGGTCATCTCCCTCCTAAATGGATATACCATTTTGGATACTGTTGGGGGAGATGGCTCATCAGGGGAAGGCAGCAGCAGCCAAGTCCATGGCACCATTGGTGGCTCTGTGGCACAGGAGGGGAGAAAGAATAGTGGAAGGGCTATTGTAATAGGGGATTCAATAGTAAGTGTTGCTGGTTAGAGAGGACATTAATGCAATAGAAAGGAAGGACATTAGCTTGGAGGATGTGGAATCGATATGGGTAGATCTGCGAAACACCAAGGGGAAAGAAAATGCTAGTGGAAGTTGTGTACAGGCCACCTAACAGTAGTAATGGAATTGGGGAGGGCATCAAACATGAAATTAGAAATGCGTGCAACAAAGGGTAAAACAGTTATAATGGGTGACTTCAATCTACATATAGATTGGGTGAATCAAATTGGCAGGGGTGCTGAGGAAGAGTATTTCTTGGAATGTATGCGGGAAAGTTTTCTAAACCAACATGTAGAGTAACCAACGAGAGAGCAGGCTATTCTAGACTGGGTACTGAGTAATGAGGAAGGGTTAGTTAGCAGTCTCGTTGTGCGTGGCCCCTTGGGCAAGAGTGACCATAATATGGTTGAGTTCTTCATTAGGATGGAGAGTGACATTGTTAATTCAGAAACAAGGGTTCTGAAGTTAAAAAAGGTAACTTTGAGGGTATGAGACGTGAATTGGCCAAGATAGACTGGCAAGTGATTCTTAAAGGGTTGACGGTGGATATGCAATGGAAGGCATTTAAAGACTGCATGGATGAACTACAACAATTGTTCATCCCAGTTTGGCAAAATAATAAATCAGGGAAGATAGTGCATCCGTGGATAACAAGGAAAATCAGGGACAGAATCAAGACAAAAGATGAAGCATACAAATTAGCCAGAAAAATCAGCCTACCAGAGGACTGGGAGAAATTCAGAGTCCAGCAGAGGAGGACAAAGTACTTAATTAGGAAAGGGAAAATAGATTGTGAAAGAAAACTGGCACGGAACATAAAAACGGACTGCAAAGGTTTTTATAGATATGTGAAGAGAAAAAGGTTAGTTGAAACAAATGTACGTCCCTTGCAGTCAGAAACTGGTAAATTGATCATGGGGAACAAGGATCAATGGCAGATCATGGCAGACCAATTGAATAACTACTTTGGTTCTGTCTTCAGAAAGGAAGACATAAAGGAAAGTGGTGAAATCATTGGACAAAGTCAGCATGGATTTATGAAAGGTAAATCATGTCTGACGAATCTAAAATAATTTTTTGAGGATGTAACTAGTAGAGTGGATAAGGGAGAACCTGTGGATGTGTTATATCTGGACTTTCAGAAGGCTTTCGACAAGGTCCCACATAAGAGATCAGCATACAAACTTAAAGCACACGGTATTGGGGTTCAGTATTGTTGTGGATTGAGAACTGGCTGGCAGACGGGAAGCTAAGAGTAGGAGTAAACGGGTCCTTTTCAGAATGGCAGGCTGTGACTAGTGGGGTACCGCAAGGCTCAGTGCTGGGACCCCAGCTATTTACAATATATATTAATGATCTTGATGAGGGAATTGAATGCAACATCTCCAAGTTTGCGGATGACACAAAACTGGGGGGTAGTGTTAGCTGTGAGGAGGATGCTAGGAGGCTGCAAGGCGACTTGGATAGGTTTGGTGAGTGGGCAAATGCATGGCAGATGCAGTATAATGTGGATAAATGTGAGGCTATCCACTTTGGCGGCAAAAACAGGAGGGTAGATTATTATCTGAATGGTGGCCGATTAGGAAAAGGGGAGATGAAACAAGACATGGGTGTCATGGTACACCAGTCATTGAAAGTAGGCATGCAGGTGCAGCAGGCTGTGAAGAAAGCGAATGGTATGTTGGCACTCATAGCAAAACGATTTGAGTACAACAGCAGGGAGGTTCTACTGCAGTTGTACAGGGTCTTGGTGAGGCCACATCTGGAGTATTGGGTACAGTTTTGGTCTCCTAATCTGAGGAAAGACATTCTTGCCATAGAGGGAGTACAGAGAAGGGTCACCAGACTGATTCCTGGGATGGCAGGACTTCCATATGAAGAAAGACTGGATAGACACGGCTTGTACTCGCTGGAATTTAGAAGGGGGGATCTGATAGACTTACAAAATTCTTAAGGGGTTGTACAGGCTAGATGCAGGAAGATTGTTCCCGATGTTGGGGAACTCCAGAACAAGGGGTCACAGTTTAAGGATAAGGGGGAAGTCTTTTAGGACCGAGATGAGAAGATCTTTTTTCACACAGAGAATTGTGAGTCTGTGGAATTCTTTGCCACAGAAGGTTGTTGAGGCCAGCTCATTTGCTATTTTTAAGAGGGAGTTAGATGTGGCCCTTGTGGCTAAAGGGATCAGGGGGTATGGAGAGAAGGCAGGTACGGGATACTGAGTTGGATGATCAGCCAATATCATATTGAATGGCTTTGCAGGCTCGAAGGGCCGAATGGCCTACTCCTGAACCTATTTTCTATGATTCTATGAATTTACAACTCTTTTGGCGAATACTTTTTTTCTCACCTCAGTCTTAAATGACCTACTCTTTATTCTATGACTGTGGCCCCTGGTTCCAGACTCGCTCAACATTGGGAGCATTTTTCCTGATATAGCTTGTCCAGTCTTTTTATAATTTTATATGTTTCTATAAGATTCGCCCTCATCCTTCTAAACTCTAGTGAATACAAGCCTTGTCTTTTCAATCTTTCCTCATATGACAGTCCCGCCATCCCAGGGATCAATCTCGTGAACCTACGCTTCATTGGTGTCACAAAGGTGTCCTTCCTCAAATTAGACCAAAACTGTACAGAATACTCCAGATGTGGTCTCACCAGAGCCCTATACAACTGCAAAAGAACCTCTTTACTCCGATACTGAAATCCTCTTGTTATGAAGACCAACATTACATTAGCTTTCTTCACTGCTTGCTGTACCAGCACGCCAACTTTCAGTGACTGGTGTACAAGGACACCCAGGTCTCGCTGTACCTCCCCCTTACCTCACCTAACCCCATTGAGATAATAATCTGCCCCCTTGTGTTTGCCATAGAGGGAGTACAGAGAAGGTTCACCAGACTGATTCCTCAGAAGGCAGGACTTTCATATGAAGAAAGACTGAATAGACTCGGCTTGTACTCGCTAGAATTTAGAAGATTGAGGGGGGATCTTATAGAAACTTCCAAAATTCAAGGGGTTGGACAGGCTAGATGCAGGAAGATTTTTCCCAATGTTGGGGAAGTCCAGAACACGGGGTCAGAGTTTAAGGATAAGGAGGAAGTCTTTTCGGACCGAGCTGAGAAAAACATTTTTCACACAGAGAGTGGTGAAGCTGTGGAATTCTCTGCCACAGAAGGTAGTTGAGGCCAGTTCATTGGCTGTATGTAAGAGGGAGCTAGATGTGGCCCTTGTGGCTAAAGGGATCAGGGGGTATGGAGAGAAGGCAGGTACAGGATACTGAGTTGGATGATCAGCCATGATCATATTGAATAGTGGTGCAGGCTCAAAGGGCTCAATGGCCTACTCCAGCCCTACTTTCTATGTTTCTATGCTTCTATTAATAAAAGCAAAATAAAGCATGATTTCTCCACCCACTCTCTCTCCCGCCTAACTCTCCCCCTGAGAGATGGGAGGGAGGGAGAGAGGGAGGGAGAGAGAGAAAGGGGAGTGAAAGAGTGAGTGAAGCAGAGAGAATGATTGCGTACAAAAATTACATACAAAAGCAGAGTAAATTCTCACTCACTCTCTACGTGTGGAGGAGGGAGATGGGGAGAGGTGGGGGAGGAAGATGCCCTCCCCGATCTACCCTCACTCCAACCCTCTCAACCCTCCCCCCCACTCTATCCCCCTCCTTCTACCCCCCCACCCCCTTCCCCCCTCCCTCTCTACCCCCTTCCTCTCTAACCCCCCTCTCTCACACTCTAACCCCCTCACCCTCCAATTCTGCCCCCCCCTTTCTACCCCCCTCCCTCTCTCCCACCCCTCCCACAATGGGCTTTGGCCTATGCACTGGACCAGAGAGCCTGTGTTTTGTAGGCCTCATGGTGATGTTACAGGCCCGGGCCTAACCTCTGGGCTTTTGCCTAAGTTATGGACCTCGAAGTCTGTCAAGTAAAGGCCTACTGGAGTCAGGCTACTGTTGCTAGGGATGGCCTAGCCTGTTGACAAGGGAGGCCTACTCCAACAGGCTTCTGTTGCAAAGGAAGTTCTACTGGTATTAGGCTCCCGTTGCCAAGAAACTCATACAGAAGCGCTCGCTCACTCCAGCACTAATAAATGAATCTGTTCGCCACTGCTTCTCACAATGAATGTTTCTTGTAGTTTTAGGGACCAGAATAGTACACCACACTCCCCAAGTATTGCTCCATACGCACACCAACATCTTTTGTACAGCAGCTCTAACATGATGCATGTACCAACTAACTCTTGTACTCAATGCTCTGACTGATGATGAAGGCGAGCAAGTTTGACAAACTGCTGCTGCTGCTTCTTCATCACCCCGTCTGTCCGTCTATCTGTGTGTTAGCGCTTTCAGAGTATTATGCACTCGCCCCCTCTCTCTCTCTCTCTCTCTCAGTAAGTTTGTAGACAGCAGCAGCAGCAGCAAAATTGGTGATGGACAGGACTTTAAAAGCAAGCGACTGACTTACTCTCTGAAATTGCAGCCAGATCCCGATTAACTGGAAATGTTGGCCGAGGAATAATTGCAGAATGAATTTAACTTGGACAAGTGCAAAGTGGCAAGTTAAATCAGTGCAGCAGCAGCAGGACTTACACTGTAAATGGCAGCACAGACCCAGAGAATGTTGGAGGACGACACAGAGACCGCTGAATAGTACGAGTGCATGATTGTCTGAAAGCGATAAACACGGTGATGAAGAAGCAGTTGGTCAAGCTTGTCTTCATCAGTCACAGCATTGAGTACAAGACTTGGGACAAGAGCTGTACTAAAAATGTCAGCACATTAAAAAATACAAAAAAAGGTTGAGGGGGGAGAGAGAGAGAGTGAGAGAGAGAGAGGGGGGGAGAGGGGGAAAAGTGAGAGGAGAGAGAATGATTGCATACACAAATTAAATACAAAAGCAGAGTAAATAATCTGGTGTGGAAGGAGATGGGGGGTGGGGGAGGAAGATGCCCCTTCCCATTCTACTCTCACTGCCACCCTCTCTACCCCTCTCCCTCACTCCCCCACTCTATCCCCTTCCCTACCCCAACCTCCCATTCTCTCTCTCTACCCTCATCCATCTGTGCCCATCTTCCTCTCTACCCCCTCCTTCTCTACTCCCATCCCACTCCCTCTACCCCATCACTCTCCCGCTCTACCCCCACCCCTCTGTGCCCCCCTCCCTCTGTAACCCCGGCCTCACTACCCCACTCCCTCCCTCTCTAGGGATTAAAGAGGGAGGGTGAAGAGTGCTGGGGGATGAGGAGAAATGAACTGTGCCTGCGCAGTTGGGGGCTATGCATGAGTGGTGGGATATGGCTTTGGGGGAACGGCTTGCGTTGGGGGAATGGGTGAGTGGTGGGGGAGCAGACCCAATGGGTCAGCATTTGGCCTGCACAGTAATGCTCCATCTCCTATGTCACAACGGGAACCCGTTCAGCCGTGTCTGCGCAATTGGGAGCTATGGGTGTGTGGTGGAATATTGTACTCGGGGACCAGCCTTCCTGTGTGACCCACTTGGTGTAGTAACCAGCTAAACATAGAAACATAGAAACATAGAAATTAGGTGCAGGAGTAGGCCATTCAGCCCTTCGAGCCTGCACCGCCATTCAATATGATCATGGCTGATCATCCAACTCAGTATCCCGTACCTGCCTTCTCTCCATACCCTCTGATCCCCTTAGCCACAAGGGCCACATCCAACTCACTCTTAAATATAGCCAATGAATTGCCTCAACTACCCTCTGTGGCAGAGAGTTCCAGAGACTCACCACTCTCTGTGTGAAAAAAGTCTTTCTCATCTCGGTCTTAAAGGATTTCCCCCTTATCCTTAAGCTGTGACCCCTTGTCCTGGACTTCCCCAACATCGGGAACAATCTTCCTGCATCTAGCCTGTCCAACCCCTTAAGAATTTTGTAAGTTTCTATAAGATCCCCTCTCAATCTCCAAAATTCCAGAGAGTATAAACCGAGTCTATCCAGTCTTTCTTCATAAGACAGTCCTGCCATCCCAGGAATCAGTCTGGTGAACCTTCTCTGTACTCCCTCTATGGCAATAATGTCCTTCCTCAGATTTGGAGACCAAAACTGCACGCAATACTCCAGGTGTGGTCTCACCAAGACCCTGTACAACTGAAGTAGAACCTCCCTGCTCCTGTACTCAAATCCTTTTGCTATGAAAGCTAACATACCATTCGCTTTTTTCACTGCCTGCTGCACCTGCATGCCTACTTTCAATGACTGGTGTACCATGACACCCAGGTCTCGCTGCATCTCCCCTTTTCCTAATCGGCCACCATTTAAATAATAGTCTGCTTTCCTGTTTTTGCCACCAAAGTGGATAACCTCACATTTATCCACATTATACTGCATCTGCCAAACATTTGCCCACTCACCCAGCCTATCCAAGTCACCTTGCAGTCTCCTAGCATCCTCCTCACAGCGAACACTGCCCCCCAGCTTAGTGTCATCCGCAAACTTGGAGATATTGCCTTCAATTCCCTCATCCAGATCATTAATATATATTGTAAATAGCAATTTATATTGTATATTGTATAATTGTATATTGTAAAATGTTCTATCAGCAGAGATAAGCAGCCATTGAAGATTCAAATGGCTTAAAAAATTGAGGATTGGTGAAGAGTAGCCGGAAACTAAATGTAACATTGTTTGTGATCAAAAAAGTTTGTTGTGCACAGTATAAAAATTGCCCATTTTCTTCTGCAACATCTGTGACTGCTGCATTAGAAAAAGGTGCCAGTGTTCACTAGGATTTGACCACAACTGAATCAATTGATCTTATTTTGTAAAGCTAATCCATTATTAGTCAGTCATACCTTGCAGTAGAAATCATTAGTCTCCTCATAAAGGCAAGATTGGGCATGTTGCTATAGAAACTCCTCAGAGGAAAGAACCTTGAAGGAAAGGAAACATTTCCTAATCTAATCAAATCCATTTAAACAAATAAAATACAACAGCGGCCAAATGATATTGCCATGTGCTGCGACTGTGTTTGAAGTAGTGGGGAGGTGTCCGACTGCCCTACGGCTACAGATATGCATGGAGGTAAGAATAATTTCTTATGATTTACGGAGATGGTTGGCATTTTGTTTCATTATTGATTGTACAACATGAATTCTGAAGAATTCCAAAGGACAGTCAGGTCAGGAAAAACTTGCTTTATTTGTTACACAAGGCACATATACGTCAAGACTTTCTTTTAAAAAAACAATTTAAAATTCCTTTACGTTTTTGGGCCAGAGGCAGCCAGCTGGTACTGTGAGCCGTCGGCTGTACGCAGCTTGGCTCACTTTTGCATTTTCACTTGGGTACAGTATGAATGAGAAGATGCTGTTACTGTTGATTGTCTGCTCCTCGACAGGGCCAAGGAGGGCTTATATTAGGAACGCTTCTCCATCTGTTTCCCACCATGGACGGCTGACCTGCTGAGTTCTACCGGCACTTTGGAGGGGAATGGTCAGGTGACACGTCGGGTCTGGACCCTTCTTTGGACTAATGGAGTGGGGGGGGGGGGGAAACTGGAAAAAAGAGTTGGGGTCGTGACAGACACCAGGACTTCATTTGGAGGAGTGGAGAGTCGCCTCAAATTGGAGAATTCTGTGTTCATGTCATTGGGCTGTAAGCTATGCGGTGCTGTTCCTCCAATTTGTGTGTCACCTCACTCTGGCAATGGAGGAGGCCCAGGACAAAAAGATCAGTGTGGGAGTGGGAAGGGGAGTTAAAGTGGTTGGCAACCGGGAGATTCAACAGGCCTTGGCGGACCGAGCGCAAGTGTAGGGTGATATGCACGCATAGTCTGGATACAAGGAACTGCAGATGCTGGTTTACAAACAGACACAATCTCCTGGAGTAACTTGCACCTCTGGATAGCATAGACAGGCAACATACTAAGTCAGGACCCTTCTTCAGACTGCTTGGTGTGGGGGGGGGGGGGGGGGGGGGGGGGGCTGGAGAAAGTTAGAAAGGAGAGGTGGGAGTGGTCCCTTAGATTCCCTTCCCTCTACAGATGCGGCCTGACCCTCTCAGTTCCTCCACCGTATTAGAGGGAATGGACAGACAACGTTTTGAGTCAAGACCCTTCTTCAGACTGATTGGAGAGGGTGGGGGGAGGAAGCTGGAAAAGAGAGATGGGGGCTGGACAAAGCCTGACAAGCGATAGGTGGATACAAAATGTGGGAGTAACTCAGCGGGACAGCAGCATCTTTAGAGAGAAGGAATGGGTGATGTTTAAGATTGAGACCCTTCTCCAGAAGTGATAGGTGGATATAGGCGAGGGAGACACAAGAAACTGCAGATGCTGGAATTTTGCATAGAACACAATTTAGTTAGATGCACAGAATCTCTTGCCCAAAGTGGGGGAACAGAGGACCAGAGGACATGGGTTCAAGGTGAAGGGGAAAAGATTTAATAGAAATCTGAGGGGTAACTTTTCAACAGAGGGTGGTGTGTGTACGGAACAAGCTGCCGGAGGAGGGAGTTGAGGCTGGGACTATCCCAACGTTTAAGAAACAGTCATAGATCGTTACATGGATAGGACCTGTATAGGACTCTGGTGAGACCACATCTGGAGTATTGTGTACAGTTTTGGTCTCCTAATTTGAGGAAGGCTATCCTTGTGATTGAGGCAGTGCAGCATAGGTTCACCAGATTGATCCCTGGGATGGCGGGACTGTCATATGAGGAAAGATTGAAAATACTAGGCCTGTATTCACTGGAGTTTAGGAGGATGAGGGGATCTTATAGAAGCATATAAAATTATAAAAGGACTGGACATGCTAGATGCAGGAAAAATGTTCCCAAAGTTGGGTGAGTCCAGAACCAGGGTCCAAAGACTTAGAATAAAGAGGAGCCCATTTAAGACGGAGGTGAGAAAAAAACGTTTTCAACCAGAGAGCAGTGAATTTGTGGAATTCCCTGCCTCAGAGGGTAGCAGAGGCCAAGGCACTGGATGGATTTAAGAGAGGGTTAGATAGAGCTCTAGGGGTTAGTGTAATCAAGGGATATGGGGAGAAGGCAGGCATGGGTTAGTGCTTGCGGACGATCAGCCATGATCACAATGAATGGCAGTGCTGGAAGGAAGGGCCAAATGACCTCCTCCTGCACCTATTTTCTATGTTTCTATGACATGTTTGGAGGGATATGGACCAAATGCAGGCAGGGGACTAGTGTAGCTGCGACATGTTGGTTGGTGTAGGCAAGTTGGGCCGAAGGTCCCGTTTTCACACTCTATCACTCTATGACTCTAACATGAAGTGCTGCAGTAACACAGTGGATCAGGCAGCATCTGTGGAGAACATGGATAGGTGACATTTCGGGTCAGGCCCCTTCTTCAGACTGACACAATGTTAACAGATGAGGGTGTGATCGGCAGATGAGTCAAGTAACTGACAGAGGCGAGGGAAAATAAGGAGATAAAAGGATGTGAGATAAGGAGAGAGGAATGTATATGTGCAGCTCTAAGGGACATTGGTCAGGTAGCATTTGGAGTGATGCATACAGTTCAGGTTACTCCATTACACGACTGATGTGGAGGCTTTGGGGAAGGTGCAGAGATGGTTAACCAGAATGGTTTAAAAACAAGGAACTGCAGATGCTGGTTTACACAAAAGGACACAAAATGCTGGAGTAACTCAGTGGGACAGGCAGCATGTCGGGAGAGAAGGACTGGGTGACATTTCGGGTCGAGACTGAGGAGGGACTCGACAAGAAACATTACCCATTCCTTCCAGCATTTTGTGTTTCCCTAAACAGCACCTATCCACGTGGTGGTGTGCCAGCAGGCTGGAGGAGCGGGCAAAGGCCTTGCCACAGGGCGGGCAGGTGAAGGGGCGCTGGCCGGTGTGGACTCGCCGGTGCTCCAGCAAGTGGTCAAGGCGGGTTAAGCCTTTACCATAGGACGGGCAAGGGAAGGACGCTCACCGCTGTGGGTATGCCAGTGCTGCCACAGGCTGGACATGCGGGTGAAACCCTTGCCACACTCAGCGCATACAAAGGGTCTCTCTCTGGAGTGTATCCGCTGGTGCTCCCGCAGCCCCCATGCTCTGTCACAGTGGAAGCAGCTGCTCGCCAGCGTGGGCCCGCCGGTGCTGCCGCAACCGCCGCGAGCTGTCAAACGCCTCACCACAGTACGGGCAGTCGTAGGGCTGGCCACTTGTGTGCACGTGCTGGTGAGACAGGGCGTGGGAGGCCATGGCAATGTGCTCTCCACACACCGGGCTGGGGACGGGGCGGTCGCCGGCGTGCACCCGCTGGTGGGACAGCAGCTTGGAGGAGTTGGAGAAGCCCTTGCCGCACTGGGCACAGGTGTAGGGGCGCTCGCCGGTGTGGGTGCGCTGGTGCTCCAGCAGGCTGTCAGAGCAGGTGAAGCCCTTCCCACACTGGGCGCAGGTGTAGGGGCGCTCGCCGGTGTGGGTGCGCTGGTGCTTCAGCAGGTGACTGGAGCGGGTGAAGCCCTTGCCGCACTGGGCGCAGGTGTAGGGGCGTTCATCAGTGTGGGTGCGCTGGTGCGTCAGCAGGGTGCTGGATCTGATGAAGCCCTTGCCACACTGGGCACAGATGTAGGGGCGCTCGCCAGTGTGGGTGCGTTGGTGCATCAGCAGGTGACCGTATTGGGTGAAGTCCTTGCCACACTGGGTGCAGGTGTAGGGGCGCTCGCCGGTGTGGGAGCGCTGGTGGTCCAGCAGGTTGTCAGAGCGGGTGAAGCCTTTGCCACACTGCGCGCAGGTGTAGGGGCGCTCGCCGGTGTGGGTACGCTTGTGCACCACCAGGTTGCTGAATTGGTTGAAGCCCTTGCCACACTGGGCACAAGTGTAGGGGTACTCGCTGGCGTGGGTGCGCTGGTGCTTCAGCAGGTTGCTGGGTTGGGTGAATCCCTTGCCGCACTGGGCGCAGGTGTAGGGACGCTCGCTGGTGTGGGTGCGCTGGTGCACCAGCAGGTAGCTGGATTGGGTGAAGCCCTTGCCACACTGGGCGCAGATGTGGGTGCGCTCGCTGGTGTGGGTGCGCTGGTGCTTCAGCAGGCCGCTCGACTGGGTGAAGTCCTTGCCACAGTCGCTGCAGATGTAGGGCCGTTCCCCGGTATGCAACTGCCGGTGCACCTTCATGGCCTTGGACGACTTGTAGCTTTTGCCGCAGTCAGAGCAGGTAAAGGGCCGCTCACTGCTGTGCACCCGCTGGTGCTCCCTCAGCCCCGACAACTCGGTAAAGCTCTTGCCGCATGTGGAGCAGCCATGGGGCTTCTCGCCCGTGTGAACCCGCCGGTGGATCTCCAGCTTGCTTGGGCACTGCCAGGCCTTGCCACACACGTCACACTCATAACGCTTCTTCTTGTTGTGCCCCGTCATGTGGTCCTCAATTTAAGCTCAGCCCCTCGAAGCTCAGCCCGCACACCGAATGCGGAGGGGGGCTCATCTGCACCCTGGCCACCCTCAATGGCCGCTCACGTCCCCGTCTCTCCGTCCACAGCAACGGCTCCTAAACCCTGCCGGAGGGGAACACAGAGGGTCAACAAGCTGGCAAACAGGACATTACTAACGCGCGAACATTGTAGTGCTTGAAGTGAGGGTGTGAGGTGAGGGGGAGGGGAGCAGGGATGGGGCGTTGCATTTGGAGGACCAGACACGGTGCATCGCAGCCTGCCGCCAACAGGGAGGGGGTGACGGGGGAAGGAGAGGACGGGGTGAAGGAGTGGAGAGGTGGTGAGGAGGCAAGTGGGGAAGGGGAATGAGGACAGTAGAAGTGAGGGGAACGGGGAGAAGAGAGGAGAGTGAGTGGAAAGGAGAGTGGGAGGGGGTTATGGGGAGACGGGAGGGGGTGAGGTGAGGAAGGCGGATGGCGGCCCTGCCCCGTGACGTACCCCCGCCCTGCCCCGTGACGTACCCCCGGCCTGCCCCTTGACGTACCCCCGGCCTGCCCCTTGACGTACCCCCGCCCTGCCCCGTGACGTACCCCGCCCTGCCCCGTGACGTACCCCGCCCTGCCCAGTGACGAACCCCCGCCCTGCCCCGTGACGTACCCCCGTCCTGCCCCGTGACGACCGGCGCCCTGAAGTCACGGTGGGGCAGCCGGCACTGCCCCGCCAGCGTTTGAGGGGAACGTGGATAGGTTACACCGCGGCCTCCCGCCGCCAGGTTAACGCTACAGTCGGAGGACCAGAGACGCTGCGCCGCGGCCTCCCGTCGCCAGAAGGGCGCTGCAGTCGGATGACCAGAGGGCGCCCAGACTCACTCACTGACATCCCCCTCCGCCCGCACGCCTCGGGCTCCGGCTCCTCGGGTCGCCGGCCGCAGGATCGGCCTCGGGGAGGGAGGAGGGGGTGGGGAAAGGACGCGGGGCCGAGCGGCGGCGGCTGTTCCCACCTGAGCTCCCGGCGCTGAGCGTAGGCCCCGCCTCTTCGTCCCACAGGACTAGGTCCCGCCCCCTCCTTGCGACCAACCAATCAGAGCCGCGCCCCGCCCCTCGGACGGACAGCGCCCTCTGCCAACCGGAGCCGCCCACCCCGCCCTAGCAACGGTTGCCATGTCGTTCTGACCCCGCCCCCGCGGCTCCTACACCACGTGGGGGGGGAGAAACAATCACAGCAGCTGCAGAGGCTGCAAACCTGAGATAAAACCTCAAGGGGGGCCAGACTACAAAATGCTGCAGGAACTCAGCGGGACGGGCAGCATCTCTGGAGAGAAGGAATGGGTGACGTTTCGAGGTCGAGACCCTTCCTCAGACTGAGAGTCGCAGGAGAGATGTAGACGGTGATGTGGAGTGAAAAGCTTTTACATAGAAACATAGACAATAAGTACAGGAGTAGGAGTCGGCCATTCAGACCAGCACCGCTGTCCAATATGATCAAGGCTGATCATCCACAAACAGTACCCCGTTCCTGCCATCACCCCATAACCCCTGATTCTGCTATCTACTTAGAGCTCTATCTAGCTCTCTCTTCAAAGTATCCAGAGAACTGGCCTCCTCCGCCCTCTGAGGCAGGGAATTCCACAGACTAACAACTGCCTGTGTGAAAAAGTGTTTCCTCGCCTCCATTCTAAATGGCTTACCCCTTATTCTTAAACTATGGCCCCTGGTTCTGAACTCCCCCAGCATTGGAAACATGTTTCCTGCTTCTTGCAAAGTGTGTCCAGGTTCAGCTCCTGAAGGACTGTGTTGGGGCACTGGAGAAGCAGCTGGATGACCTCAGGATCATCCGGGAAAATCCTGGGCAGGACCTGCAGCAAGATCATTACACCGAAGATACCCGAAGAGAGAAGGGACAGGTCTGCGAGTCAAAAGGTGAAGCTGAGGCATAAGCGAAGAGACAGACGTCAGGCACAGCCGTGGTAGTCGGGGACAGACAGGGGTTTCTGCGGCAACAGGTGGGAGTCAAGGATGGTGTGTTGCCTCCCTGGTGCCAGGATCCAGGACGCCATGGACCGATGGCAGAGCATCCTCAAGGGTGAAGGTGAGCAGCCGGAAGCGGTCCCGCATGTTGGCACAAATGACGTCGGGAAGAAGAGGAAAGTCATTCTACAGCGTGACTTCAGAGAACTCGGAAGGCGGCTGAAAAGCAGGACCTCCAGGGTGGTTATCTCCGGTTTGCTTCCAGTTCCTCGTGTTGGTGAGGAAGGAACACGGAGATAGAGGATCTCAATATGTGGCTGAGGAGCTGGTGCGGGGAGCAAGGATTTAAGGGCCTGTCCCACTTACGTGTTCTTGGCACGCAAATTACGCAACCTCGTGGTCCCGTTGAGGCGAGACGGTCCTGCGAAGGTTGGGCGCGATTACATGCGTCTCCGCAACCTGGGGGGAAAAAAACAAAGACTTGGTGAGCACCTTGGTGTTAACCCTACTACGCTAGAGATAATAGATGCATTAGTATTGCCGTATAGTTTACTATTAACTAAGCCAGAAATTAGTAATAACATGCAGAGGGGAGTGGGGGTAGAGCCATTGTGATTGCCCCAGACTCTGCACCATCTGAGGGTTCTGCAAGAGCGGAGCCTACCCACGTAGGGTATCACGAGGCAGGCAAAGATATTAACACACTTTGTAAAACCGGCAAATCCCACCCAAGAAACATTACAAAAATTGGCCTCTGATGCTGAAACCTGGGCAAAGCAAACACAACAAATTGTGATTGAACATTACCAAAACAGCCTGGAAAATCTGGATGAGGAGTACCTGGAGGGCGAAGCAACTGATCGTGTGCAGGAGGCAGTCGGCAAAGCCTTAATCTGGAAGAAGAAAAAATTTGGGTGATTAATTTAAAATCAGAATGGAGGATCTTAGCGAAGGAGTTTTAAACCTGACTTCAGAGACTGGCTGGAACAGCGAGGCAGCCCACGGGAGCCCCAGCCCCACAGACGGGCTCCGCCTCAATGTCCAATGCAGCTGTGTACATCTCGCAGAGAGAGAGACGGAGAGAGAGAGATGGAGAGAGAGACGGAGAGAGAGAGAGAGAGAGACGGAGAGAGAGACAGAGAGACAGAGAGAGAGAGAGAGAGAAAGAGAGAGAGAGACAGAGAGACAGGGAGACAGAGAGATGGGTGGGGAGAGAGACAGAGAGAGAGAGTGGGTGGGGTAAGAGTGAGTGAGGGAGATATATATAGAGAGATAGAGATAGAAATGGAGAGATCGAGGGAGAGATAGAGATAGTGAAAAATAGAGAGATTTATAGAGAGACAGAGACAGAAAGCGATTAATAGGGAGAGATAGAGATAGATAGAGAGATGTTTAAGAAGGAACGGCAGATGCTGGAAAATTGAAGGTAGACAAAAGTGCTGGAGAAACTCAGCGGGTGCAGCGAAAGAAATAGGCAACTTTTTGGGCCGAAACCCTTCTTCAAACTGATGTTGGGTGGGGAGAAGAAAGGAAAAAGGAAGAGGAGCAGCCCGAGGGCTGAGGGAGAGCTGAGAAGGGGAGGAGACAGCAAGGGCTACCGGAAATTGAAGAATTCAATGTTTATGCCGCTAGGGTTTCGACTGCCCAAGTGCTGCTCCTCAAATTTCCGGTGGAGGAGGCCCAGGACAGAGAGGTCGGATTCGGAATGGGAGGGGGAGTTGAAGTGCTGAGCCACCGGGAGATGCCACCTAGCGGCATAAACATTGAATTCTCCAATTTCCGCTAGCTTTTACTTGTCACATCCTCAGAAAATTCCAGAAGATTAGTCAAGTATCATTTCCCTTTCATAAATCCATGTTGGCTTGGACTAATCCTTTTACTGCTATCCAAATGCTCCATTATTATCTCTTTAATGATTGACTCCAGCATCTTTCCCATCATGCCTGCCTTCTCCACATTTCCCTTGACTCCACTAGCCCCTAGAGCTCTATCCAACTCTCTCTTAAATCCATCCAGTGATTTGGCCTCCACTGCCCTCTGTGGCAGGGAATTGCATAAATTCACAACTCTCTGGGTGAAAAAGTTTTTTCTCACCTCAGTCTTAAATTACCTCCCCTTTATTCTAAGGCTGTGGCCCCTGGTTCTAGACTCACCCAACATTGGGAACATTTTTCCTGCATCTAGCTTGTCCAGTCCTTTGATAATTTTATATGTTTCTATGAGATGCCCCCTCATCCTTCTAAACTCCAGTGAATACAAGCCTAGTCTTTTCAATCTTTCCTCATATGACAGTCTCGCCATCCCAGGGATCAATCTCGTGAACCTACGCTGCACTGCCTGAATCACAAGGATGTCCTTCCTCAAATTATGAGACCAAAACTGTACACAATACTCCAAATGTGGTCTCACCAGAGCCCTATAGAACTGCAGAAGAAAAGTGGGATAACATTAGCTATCCTCCAATCCACAGGAACTGATCCTGAATCTATTGAACATTGGAAAATGATGACCAACGCGTCCACTATTTCTAGTTAGATAGATAGAGAGAGGCAGAGAGATAGAGAGATGTCTGTGTACATTATCCCGCAGTCGTTGTTTACTATTTGACAGTAGAGAGAGAGATGGAGAGGGGAGAGAGGGATAGATTGATGGTGGACAGAGATAGATGGAGACAGATAGATACAGAAAGCGATAGATAGGGAGCGATAGAGATAGATAGAGAGAGGCAGGCAGAGAGATAGAGAGAGAGATGTCTGTGTACATTATCCCGCAGTCGTTGTTTACTATTTGGCAGTAAAACCAGATTGACCAACGTCGCAGGTTGGACACAGAGAGAGAGAGATAGAGAGATAGAGATAGATAGAGAGATAGATAGATACAGAGAGAGAGAGAGAGAGAGAGAGAGAGAGAGAGAGAGAGAGAGAAAGAGAGAGAGATAGAGAGAGAAATTGGGAGAGAGCGATAGACAGACAGGATAGAGGGGTAGAGTGAGCAAGATAGAAAGATAGAGAGATAGATGGAGAGAGATAGATACAGATAGATAGATAGATAGAGATAGAGAGAGAGAGAGAGAGAGAGAGCGAGAGAGAGAGAGGGAAAGAGTCTCTCTATGTCCAACGTCGCAGGTTGGACATAGAGAGAGATAGATAGAGATAGATAGATACAGAGATAGATAGATAGATAGATAGAGAGAGAGAGGGGGAGGGAGGATATAGAGAGAGAAATAGGGAGAGAGCAATAGACAGACAGGATGGATAGAGTGATAGAGAGATAGATGGAGAGAGATAGATAGATAGATAGATAGATAGAAAGAGAGATAGTGAGAGAGAGAGAGAGAGAGAGAGAGAGAGAGAGAGAGAGAGAGAGAGAGAGAGGGAGAGAGGGATAGAGAGAGAGATGCCTGTGTACATTATCCCGCAGTCGGTGTTCACTATTTGACAGCAGAGAGAGAGATGGAGAGAGAGAGAGGGAGCGCTCCGCCAACCCCGACCCCAGGCCCGGTCACTGTCTCCCGGGAGCGAGCGAGGCCGCGGCCTGGACCCCCCCCCCCCCCCCCCCCCCGCGGCACCGAATCCCCCCCCAGGACAGCAGCCCGCCCCGCCCCGCCCGCCCTGATCCACCGGAGCCTCTCACCGCGTCCGGCCCGGCCCGGGTACTCACGGCTCATCCCGCCCGCTGCCCCGGAGACAGAGAGAGAGAGACCGCGCGGCGCAGGGGCCTCAGCCCGGACATGACGTCACGGCCCCGGCCCGTTGCCCCGCAGACAGAGGGGCGGCCTCAGCCCGGATATGACGTCACGGCCCCGGCCCGTTGCCCCACAGACAGAGGGGCGGCCTCAGCCCGGACATGACGTCGCGGCCCCGGCCCGTTGCCCCGCAGACAGAGAGACCGCGCAACGCGGGGGGGGAGAGGGGCATCAGCCCGGACATGACGTCGCCGCCCCGGCCCGTTGCCCCGCAGGCTGCGGGGCGGCCTCAGCCCGGAAATGACGTCGCGGCCAAGATGGAGCCGACCCGCACTGGACGGTGAGAGAGAGAAAGGGAGAGGGAGAGAGTGTGAGGGATTGAGGAGAGAGATAGAGGGGTGGGGAGAGAAAGGAGTGGGTGAGAGAGGGAGAGAGAGAGATAGGGATTGAGTAGGGAGAGAGGGACAGAGAGAGAGAGAGAGACAGAGAAAGGAGCAGAGTGAGAGAGATAGAGAGGAGCAGAGTGAGAGAGATAGAGGGGTGGTGAGAGAGGGAGGGTGAGAGAGGGAGGGGGGGAGGAGAGAGAGAATTCCAAGGGGAGAGAGGGAGAGAGATATCTGAGCCGTGGGGGCTGAGAGGGGCAGGAATAAGGGGAGAGGGTCAGAGAGAGAGAGGAGACAGTCCGGGGGGGAGGGAGGGAGGGAGGGAGGGAGGGGGTGAGAGGCTTGGGGCTGGAAAATGGGTGAAGTGAGTAGCGGGGGGAAGCAGGGAGCAAGGGAGGGGGGAGGGATTCAAGGGGGAGTGGGTTTGATGCCGAGGGGGATGAATGGGGGGGGGGGGCAGTGAACATAGGGGGGTGGAGAGAGAGGGAGAGGGGTCAAGTTGGCGCTGGGGTAATGCACAAAAGACAGGTGCAGGAGGAGGCCATTCGGCCCTTCGAGCCTGCACCGCCATTCAATATGATCATGGCTGATCATCCAACTCAGTATCCCGTACCTGCCTTCTCTCCATACCCCCTGATCCCTTTATCAACAAGGGCCACATCTAACTCCCTCTTAACTATAGCTAATGAACTGGCCTCAACTACCTTCTGTGGGAGAGAATTCCACAGACTCACCACTCTCTGTGTGAAAATCGATCTTCTCATCTCGTCCCTAAAAGACTTCCCCCAAATCCTTAAACTGTGACCCCTTGTTCTGGAGTTCCCCAACATCGGGAACCATCTTCCCCAATCTAGCCTGTCCAACCCCTTAGGAATTTTGTAAGTCTATATAGGATCCCTCCTCAATCTCCTAAATTCCAGCGAGTACAAGCCAAGTCTATCCAGTCTTCATATGGAAGTCCTGCCATCCCAGGAATCAGTCTGGTGAACCTTCTCTGTACTCCCTCTATGGCAAGAATGTCTTTCCTCAGATTAGGAGACCAAAACTGTACGCAATACTCCAGGTGTGGCCTCACCAAGACCCTGTACAACTGCAGTAGAACCTCCCTGCTCTTGTACTCAAATCCTTTTGCTATGAATGCCAACATACCATTTGCTTTCTTCACAGCCTGCTGCACCTACATGCCTACTTTCAATGACTGGTGTACCATGACAACCAGTCTCATTGCATCTCCCCTTTTCTTAATCGTCCACCGTTCAGATTATTATCTATTACCCTCCTGTTTTTGCCGCCAAAGTGGATAACCTCACATTTATCCACATTATACTGCATCTGCCATGCATTTACCCACTCACCCAACCTATCCAAGTCACCTTGCAGCCTCCTAGCATCCTCCTCACAGCTAACACTGCCCCCCAGAATCAGTACCCCATTCCTGCCATCTTCCCATATCGCCCTCTGTTGCAGAGAATTACACGCTCACAACTCTCCGTTAGAAAAAGTGTTTCCTTGTCTCCGTTCTAAATGGCTTACCCCTTATTCTTAAACTGTGGACCCTGATACTGGACTCCCCCAGCATCGGGAACATTTTTCTTGTCTCTAGCATATCCAAACCCTTAACAATCTTATATGTTTCAATAAGATCTCCTCATCCTTCTAAATTCCAGAGTACAAGCCCAGCCACTCCATTCTCTCAGCATATGACAGTCCCGCCATCCCGGGAATTAACCTTGTAAACCTACGCTGCACTCCCTCAATAGCAAGAATGTCCTTCCTCAAATTAGGGGACCAAAACAGCACGCAGTACTCCAGGTGTGGTCTCACTAGGACTCTGTCCAACTCTGAGCCTTGCGGAATGTGTGGAACCGAGGGATCTAGGAGTGCGGGTACGAGTTTAGCCGAAGGGCCTCTTTCCAACGCTGTATCACTCCATGACTCTATGACAAAGTGCTGGAGTAACTCAGCGGGTCAGGCAGCATCTGTGGTAAAGATAGACACAAAGTGCTGGAGTAACTCAGCGGGTCAGGCAGCATCTGTGGAGAGAAGGAATGGGTGGCGTTTTGGGTTGACACCCTTCTTTAGTTTAGTTGAGAGATGCAGCGTGGAGACAACAGGTGTTTCGGCCCACAGAGTCCGCGCTGACCAGCGATCACCCCGTACACGAGCACTATCCCACGCACATTAGGAACAATTTTGTGGAGGCCGATTAATCTACAACCCTGAACGTCTTTGAAATGTTGGAGGAAACCGGAACACCCAGAGTAAAAATCCATGCAGGTCAAGGAGAGAATGTACAATCTCCGCATAGACAGCACCCATAGTCAGGATCGACCCCTGGTCTCTGGTGGTGATGCAGCAACTGTACCAGCGCAGTGTGCCGCGCAGAATTATATAATGGCTTCCACCATAAACGCTCCCAATATGTGTTAGTAATGTTCTGTTTGCCAGCTTGTTGACCCTCTGTTCCCCTCCTGCAGGGTTTAGGAGCCGTCGCTGTGGCCGGAGAGTGTGCGGGCTGAGCTTCGAGAGGCTGAGCTTCGATGGAAGACCACATGACGGGGCACAAGGAGAAGCGTTATGAGTGCGACGTGTGTGGCAAGGCCTGCCGGAGCCCGAGCGAGCTGGAGACCCACCGGCGAGTGCACACAGGAGAACGCCCCTTCAACTGCTCGGAGTGCGGCAAGAGTTTCAAGACGACGAATGTCCTGGAGACCCACCGGCAACTGCACACGGGCGAGAAGCCCTATTGCTGCACCACGTGCGGCAAGAGCTTTACCCAGTTGTCGGGGCTGCGGGTGCACCAGCGGGTGCACAGCAGTGAGCGGCCCTACACCTGCTCCAACTGCGGCAAAGGATTCAAATCGTCCATGAACCTGAAGGTGCACAGGCGGTTGCATACCGGGGAGCGGCCCTTCACCTGCAGCGACTGCGGCAAGAGCTTCACCCAGAACTGCGGCCTGCTGAAGCACCAGCGCACCCACACCAGCGAGCGCCCCTACACCTGTGCCCAGTGCGGCAAGGGCTTCGCCAGATCCAACTACCTACTGAAGCACCAGCGCACCCACGCCGGCGAACGCCCCTACACCTGCGCCCAGTGCGGCAAGGGCTTCACCAAACCCAGCTACCTGTTGCAGCACCAGTACTCCCACAACGGCATGCGCCCTTACACCTGTGGCCAGTGCGGCAAGGGCTTCAGCAGATCCAACTACCTGCTGCAGCACCAGCACACCCACACCGGCGAGCGTCCTTACACCTGTGCCCAGTGCGGCAAGAGCTTCACCTGCTCCACCGGCTTGCTGTACCACCAGCGCACCCACACCGGCGAGCGCCCCTACACCTGTGCCCAGTGCGGCAAGGGCTTCACCCGCTCCAACATCCTGCTGAAGCACCAGCGCACCCACACCGGCGAGCGCCCCCACACCTGCGCCCAGTGTGGCAAGAGCTTCACACAATCCAGCAACCTGCTGGTGCACCAGCGCACCCACACCGGCGTGCGCCCCTACACCTGCGCCCAGTGTGGCAAGTGCTTCATCCACTCCACCAACCTGCTGGTGCACGAGCGCACCCACACTGGCGTGCGCCCCTACACCTGTCCCCAGTGCGGTAAGAGCTTCACCCAATGCAGTCACCTGCTGGTGCACCAACGCACCCACACCGGCGAGCGTCCCTAGACCTGTGCCCAGTGTGGCGAGGGTTTCTCTAACTCCTCCAGGCTGCTGTCCCACCAGCGGATGCACGCCGGCGACAGTCCCATCCCCAGCCGGGTGTATTGAGAGTACTTTGCCAAGGCCTTTCCCGTCACACCAGCACGTACACACCAGTGGCCAGTCCTACGACTGCCGTACTGTGGTGAGGAGTTTGACAGCTCGCGCTGACTCCGCCAGCACCAGCGGGCCCACGTCGGCGAGCAGCTGACCCCACTACGACAAGGGAGCATGAGGGCTGCGGGAGGACCAGCAGATACACAGCAGAGAGGGACCGTTTGTGTGTGCTGAGTGTGGCAAGGGTTTCACCCGCATGTCCAGCCTGTGGCAGCACCGGCCCGTCCTGTGGTAAGGGCTTCACCCGCCTTGACCACCTGCTCGACCACCAGCGAGTCCACACTGGCCAGCGCCCCTTCACCTGCCCGCTCTGTGGCAAGGCCTTTGCCCGCTCCTCCAGCCTGCTGGCACACCGCCACGTGGATAGGCGCTGTTTAGGTAGAGGCAAAATGCTGGAAGGAATGGGTAATGTTTCTTGTCGAGACCCTCCTCACTCTCGACCTGAAATGTCACCCAGCCCTTCTCTCCAGAGATGCTGCCTGACCCGCTGAGTTACTCCTGCATTTTGTGATCTTTTTTGTAAACCAGCATCTGCATTTCCTTGTTTTTAAACCATTCTGATTACCATTTCTGCACCTTCCCCAAAGCCTCCACATCAGTCCTGTAATGGAGTAACCAGAACTGTATGCAATACTCCAAATGCGACCTGACCAATGTCCCTCAGAGCTGCACATATACATTCCCCTTTCCTTGTCTCACATCGTTTTATGTCCTTATTTCCTCTCGCCTCTGTCACTAACTTTACTCATCTGCCGATCACCCCCTCATCTGTTAACATAGTGTCAGTCTGAAGAAGGGTCCTTATCCGAAATGTCACTAATCCATGTTCCCCACAGATGCTGCCTGACCCGCTGAGTTACTCCAGCACTTCGTGTTAGTCATAGAATGATACAGTGTGGAAACAGTACCTTCGGCCCATCTTGCCCACGCCGACCAACGTGTCCCAGCTATACTAGCCCCACCTGCCTGCATTTAGTCCATAGCCCTTCAAACTTGGCCTATCTATGTACCTGTCTATAGCTCTTTCTTAAATGTTGGGTTAGTCCCAGCCTCAACTACCTCCACCATCAGCTTGTTCCATACACCCACCACCCTCTGTTGAAAAGTCACCCCTCAGGTTCCTGTTAAATCTTTTCCCCTTCACCTTGAACCGATGTCCTCTGGTCCTCGATTCCCCCATTCTGGGCAAGAGATTCTGTGCATCTAACTAAATTGTGTTCTATGCAAGATTCCAGCATCTGCAGTTTCTTGTGTCTTCCTCACCTATATCCACTTATCACTTCTGAAGATGGGTCTCAGCCTAAAACGTCACCCATTCCTTCTCTCTGGTGATGCTGCCTGTCCCGCTGAGTTATTCCAGCATTTTGTATCCACCTATCACTTGCCAGGCTTTGTCCAGCCCCCATCTCTCTTTCCCAACTTCTTCCCCCCACCCTCTCCACTCAGTCTGAAGAAGGGTCTTGACTCAAAACATCGTCTGTCCATTCCCTTCAGAGCAGTGGAGGAACTCAGTGGGTCAGGCCGCATCTGTAGGCGACCACTCCCACCTCTCCTTTCCAACTTTCTCCACCCCCCCCCCCCCCCCCCCCCCCCCCCCACACCTAGCAATCTGAAGAAGGGTCCTGACCAGCATCTGCAGTTCCTTGTATCTAGACTAGGCGTGCATTTCACCATTCACTTGCGCTCGGTCCGCCAAGGCCTGCTGGATCTCCCGGTTGCCACACTGATTTGTCCGTCCTGGGCCTCCTCCATTACCAGAGTGAGGTGACACGCAAACTGGAGGGACAGCACCTCAAAGCTTACAGCCCAATGACATGAACATTGAATTATCCAAATTAAAGGGACATTCCACCCCCTCCCTCGTGGGCCATCACTTCATCATTGCTCTGTCTTCTTCTCGCTGGCAAAAGGCGTCAGGATTAATCGAGTCACCGCTTCCTGTATTTTAAGTATGTTTTAAAAGGATGTTTTAGTGTTTCTAGGTTTGTTTTACATGGGGGGGGGGGGGGGGGGAGGAATTGGGGGAAACTTTTTTCAATCACTTGCCTCGACGGAGATGCGATTTTTCTCCTTTGCCGAGGATCGCCCGTGAGGAGCTCCAACTCGGGGCCTGTGGACTTTAACACCGTGAAGCCCGCGGTCTCCGGTAAGAAGAGGCCGACTCGGGAGCTCCATGCTGCGGAGTGTTCCAATCCTTCCTGATACCGGAGTTTCAGTCATCCCGACGCGAGGACTTCGAACATCGGACCATCGGCAGTGGCGACTCTGAAGGGTTCAACAGCCCCGAGCACAGGTGAACAAACGAGGAAGATGATTGAACTTTATTACCTTCCATCACAGTGAGGAATGTGGATTCCGCTGTGGTGGATGTTTATGTTAAATTTTTAATTTTATGTGGCTGTGTGTCTTGTTGCTTTTTACTTAGTATGGCTGTATGGTAACTGAAATATCGCTGTACCTTAATTGGCACATGTGACAGTAAATGTGAACTGAACTAACTCTCTTGAAAACATCCAGTGAATTGGCCTCCACTGCCTTCTGTGGCAGGGAATTCCACAGATTCAAACTCTCTGGTTGAAAACGTTTTTCCTCATCTCAGTCCGATATGACCTACCCATTATTCTTAAACGGTGGCCCCTCGTTCTGATAATATCCTAGTTACATAATATAAATTGTAACGTAAGATATATTATTAAGTAAAGATTAATTTGACTTCTTTGCGTTTTGGGTTCTGAAGTTTTGTAATTCTGTGCTGTAGATGAGCTGGGTGATCAGAAAATTGGAGGCCAGCATTCAAACTGCATCCAAGCTGCTTCCTGTTGTGCCCAAGCAAAAGATATTGACAATGGTGGGAGAGGATGTGTTTCCTGAGAAGGTGCTGGCTTCTGTAAACAGAAGCCTTGAGAGAGCACGTGTTTCCTTTGGAGTTGGGTCTCTGTAAACAGGAACTTCTGTGGGTAATTGATAAAGATCCTTACATTGTTTAAGAAGGTACTGCAGATGATAGACCTTTGACTAAGTTCCTGTAATTTTGGGGTTTGCAACTAAAGTTTGTGACCGATATAAACATAGCATGAGAAGTATTGTGTTAGTGACAAGAATGCTTTGAATGGGTATACTCTGTGATTGATGTGTTTGACGCCATTGCTCCAACTCTGTATAAACATGTGACAACGTTTCCAAAATACTATAAAAATATGCTCTATGCCTTTGTTCATTAGAGTGATGGCCCAGGAGGGTTAAGTATGTGTTGCATACTTGACTTTGTATCCCCTGGCACTCTCGCCGGCTAAATGATCAGTAAAGCTTGTGTTGGTTGATCTAACTTATTGTGAGTTGTCTATTTTGAGAAATGAATCTTAACAGTTCTGTACTCCCCCAACATGGGGAACATGTTTCCTGCATCTACCCTGTCTAATCCCTTACTTAATGTAGCTGCAGATTTTCATATCTTTCAGGTAATTAGCATCCTAGCCGCTTTTTGGATGAGAATGGTTGAAGGGGGTGTATTTTCAATGCATGCAAGCTCACTCACAGAGACCTTCAGACCTTCTTCTCAGATATGGCTTCAAAACGCAGTCATTTGATGATTAAATGCTTTGTTGTTGATAGAAAACAATAAGATACATCCAAGTTGCTTCCGACTCGTTACTACAATCTTCTTTGAACTCCAGCTTCTTATTTTAGACATTATAAAACTCCTCCGTGTCCATTAGTTTTCACTGAGTAGTTCATAGCATCCATGAACTTCAATTCTTCATTCGACATCTCTTCAGATGGTTTGCTGGTACTTTAATTAGAGTCATGATTGTATGGCTCCATCACTGGCTTTACTAATTCATCAGTAGACATTTGATTGACAGCAATGGCAGGACAGTTCTTCTGATTTTCAATTTTGTGGTTCCTTTTCAAGGAGCCATAGATAACCCATCCAAGTCGGGTTTTCGTAGCATACAGTCCATCACCTTGGCTCCAAACAATCTGTATAGGTTCCAAAGCCTACAAAACATTCATTCCAATAAGTAGATCAACACTAGAATCTATTTCAGATATCTTGACATCCTTCAGATAAGACCATTGCTTTAATTCTTCATGTCTTGGTATATTTTGATGACCAACAGGCATAGTTCCATGCGTAAACACCTCAGACACCACCGGTATGAAACTATCTTCATCCAAACTGGACATCTCCATACTCGTAATGCAATGACTCATGCTCTCTTTATTCATGCTATGTAATCAAATCTTAGCCTCTTCTGTGATATTCACCCTTCACGTCAGGCTTTCTGTGCAAAAGGTATTCCAACTTCCATGAACCTGAAAATCATATGTTTGCAACACTGTATTCGTCTTGCTGTTCCTTACTTGCGCTGGTAAGATAGAAAAATTACGAGCTTCTACCCCGGCCCCAATATGAGCAGTTACTTGAGGCGAGGTGATAGCATTTCTAGTGGTTGGCTTGTCACCCTGTTCAGTTCCGGTTCATCTTCTTCTATTTGCTCTGGTATTTCATCATCCGTTTGTTCCAGTTCTTCTTCTTCCCAGTGCTCTGGTAGCTCTTCTTCAATGTGAAGTGCTTCAGGATGATATTGATTGCATTCATAACAAATTATAGGACTCTTACAGTCTCTCACCTTATGTCCTTTCTTCAAAACATCCAAAACAGATTCCCTTTCTGTTTCAAGAAAATCCATCTGAAATGTCTTCAATATTCTTTCATCTTGAATCTTCAACACCATCTTATGGTGTGACCAACTTCATCTCATAACAAACAAAATACTATTTGGCTTGCCTAGTAGACACCTTTCTTTTTCTTTCAATCTTTCTTTTCCACAGATATCCCCCCCCCCCGTTCCCGGTCGTGATAGCAAAGCTATTTCTCTCAGGTTCAGATCTTTCTTCGGTTTTGGGAAAAGGAAGGAGCCTTTATAAGTTGCAAGTTTGTCTGCGATCTTCATTAGTTACGTTGTATGAGCCTGACATGTTACCGTACTTCTTTGTCCAAGA
This sequence comes from Okamejei kenojei, assembly GCA_035221665.1. Classification (NCBI taxonomy): domain Eukaryota; kingdom Metazoa; phylum Chordata; class Chondrichthyes; order Rajiformes; family Rajidae; genus Okamejei; species Okamejei kenojei. The sequence continues at coordinate 16,347,831 of CM069170.1, forward strand.
ATTCCACAGGTCTGGTAGCCTGGCTACTTCTTTGCTCTTATCTCGTATTTCGCCTGCCCTATCTCTCCACTTTTCTCTCATCCTTCTGGACAACTTGTTAATGATGATTCTCATATTACTTTGCATGATTCATTTCCTCCATGTAGTCAAGATTTTCATCTCAGAAATATGGAATAATCACTCAATTTTTCCACATCTTCAGGCTTGATTTTTTTCCAAGCATGGACCTTCTCCATGCAAGCGTTCGCAATCCTCTATTCATCACCAAAACGTTCTTCAAGTAATCTTCTCGCCTTTTTATAGCCATGGTTGCCTGGCTCCTTCAGACAACTTTCTACAAGTACCTTCACACTTCACCAGAAATCGTAAGCGCTCTTTTTCATCCTTAACTTTTGTCTCTATTACCTCCTCTAGTGCTCTTACGAAAGTTTCATACTCCAAAGGATCTCCATCATACGTAGGAATTTCAACTGCTGGTAGAATGAGAGAGGTATTTCGTCGAGCTATAATCTCGCTGAATTCAGTTTGCCTATTCAACAGTGCCAATAATCCATCCAGAGCTGCGAAACCCCAAGGGGAAAGAAAATCCTAGTGGGAGTTGTGTACAGGCCACCTAACAGTAGTAATGGAATTGGGGAGGGCATCATACATGAAATTAGAAATGCGTGCAACAAAGGGTAAAACAGTTATAATGGGTGACTTCAATCTACATATAGATTGGGTGAATCAAATTGGCAGGGGTGCTGAGGAAGGGGATTTCTTGAAATGTATGCGGGAAAGTTTTCTAAACCAACATGTAGAGTAACCAACGAGAGAGCAGGCTATTCTAGACTGCGTACTGAGTAATGAGAAAGGGTTAGTTAGCGGTCTTGTTGTGCGTGGCCCCTTGGGCAAGAGTGACCATAGTATGGTTGAGTTCTTCATTAGGATGGAGAGTGACATTGTTAATTCAGAAACAAGGGTTCTGAACTTAAAAAAGGTAACTTTGAAGGTATGAGACGTGAATTGGCCAAGATAGACTGGCAAGTGATTCTTAAAGGGTTGATGGATATGCAATGGAAGGCATTTAAAGACTGCATGGATGAGCTACAACAATTGTTCATCCCAGTTTGGCAAAAGAATAAATCAGGGAAGGTAGTGCATCTGTGGATAACAAGGGAAATCAGGGATAGTATCAAAACTAAAGATGAAGCATACAAATTATCCGGAAAAAGCAGCCTACCAGAGGACTGGGAGAAATTCAGAGTCCAGCAGAGGAGGACAAAGTGCTTAATTAGGATAGGGAAAATAGATTATGAAAGAAAACTGGCATGGAACATAAAAACGGACTGCAAAGGTTTTTGTAGATATGTGAAGAGAAAAAGGTTAGTTAAAACAAATGTAGGTCCCTTGCAGTCAGAAACTGGTGAATTGATCATGGGGAACAAGGACATGGCAGACCAATTGAATAACTACTTTGGTTCTGTCTTCACAAAGGAAGACATAAATAATCTGCCGGAAATAGCAGGGGACAGGGGGTCAAATGAGATGGAACTGAGTGAAATCCAGGTTAACCGGGAAGTGGTGTTAGGTAAATTGAATGGATTAAAGGCTGATAAATCCCCAGGGCCAGATAGGCTTCATCCCAGAGTACTTAAGGAAGTAGCCCCAGAAATAGTGGATGCATTAGTGATAATTTGTCAAAACTCTTTAGATTCTGGAGTAGTTCCTGAGGATTGGAGGGTAACTAACGTAACCCCACTTTTTCAAAAGGGAGGGAGAGAGAAAACGGGGAATTACAGACCAGTTAGTCTAACATCGGTAGTGGGGAAAATGCTAGAGTCAGTTATTAAAGATGGGATAGCAGCACATTTGGAAAGTGGTGAAATCATTGGACAAAGTCAGCATGGATTTATGAAAGGTAAATCATGTCTGACGAATCTTATAGAATTTTTCGAGGATGTAACTAGTAGAGTGGATAAGGGAGAACCTGTGGATGTGTTATATCTGGACTTTCAAAAGGCTTTCGACAAGGTCCCACATAAGAGATCAGCATACAAACTTAAAGCACACGGTGTTGGCGTTTCAGTATTGATGTGGATAGAGAAGTGGCTGGCAGACAGGAAGCAAAGAGTAGGAGTAAACGGGTCCTTTTCAGAATGGCAGGCAGTGACTAGTGGGGTATCGCAAGGCTCCGTGCTGGGACCCCAGCTATTTACAATATATATTAATGATCTTGATGAGGGAATTGAATGCAGCATCTCCAAGTTTGCGGATGACACAAAGCTGGGGGCCAGTGTTTCCTGTGAGGAGGATGCTAGGAGGCTGCAAGGTGACTTGGATAGGTTTGGTGAGTGGGCAAATGCATGGCAGATGCAGTATAATGTGGATAAATGTGAGGTTATCCACTTTGGCGGCAAAAACAGGAGGGTAGGTTATTATCTGAATGGTGGCCGATTAGGAAAAGAGGAGATGCAACGAGACCTGGGTGTCATGGTACACCAGTCATTGAAAGTAGGCATGCAGGTGCAGCAGGCTGTGACGAAAGCGAATGGTATGTTGGCACTCATAGCAAAACGATTTGAGTACAACAGCAGGGAGGTATTCTACTGCAGTTGTACAGGGTCTTGGTGAGGCCACACCTGGAGTATTGCGTACAGTTTTGCTCCTAATCTGAGGAAAGACATTCTTGCCATAGAGGGAGTACAGAGAAGGTTCACCAGACTGATTCCTGCGATGGCAGGACTTCCATATGAAGAAAGACTGGATAGACTCAGCTTGTACTCGCTGAAATTTAGGAGGGGGGATCTGATAGAGACTTACAAAATTCTTAAGGGGTTGGACAGGCTAGATGCAGAAAGATTGTTCCCGATGTTGGGGAACTCCAGAACAAGGGGCCACAGTTTAAGGATAAGTGGGAAGTATTTTAGGACCGAGATGAGAAGATCTTTTTTCACACAGAGAGTTGTGAGTCTGTGGAATTCTCTGCCACAGAAGGTAGTTGAGGCCAGCTCATTGGTTATATTTAAGAGGGAGTTAGATGTGGCCCTTGTGGCTAAAGGGATCAGGGGGTATGGAGAGAAGGCAGGTACGGGATACTGAGTTGGATGATCAGCCATGATCATATTGAATGGCGGTGCAGGCTCGAAGGGCCGAATGGCCTACTCCTGCACCTATTTTCTATGATTCTATGATTCTATGAATTCACAACTCTCTTGGCGAATACGTTTTTTCTCACCTCAGTCTTAAATGACCTACCCTTAATTCTATGACTGTGGCCCCTGGTTCCAGACTCGCCCAACATTGGGAGCATTTTTCCTGATATAGCTTGTCCAGTCCTTTTATAATTTTATATGTTTCTATAAGATTCCCCCTCATCCTTCTAAACTCTAGTGAATACAAGCCTTGTCTTTTCAATCTTTCCTCATATGACAGTCCCGCCATCTCAGGGATCAATCTCATGAACCTACGCTTCATTGCTTCAATCACAAAGATGTCCTTCCTCAAATTAGACCAAAACTGTACAGAATACTCGAGATGTGGTCTCACCAGAGCCCTATACAACTGCAGAAGAACCTCTTTACTCCTATACTGAAATCCTCTTGTTATGAAGGCCAACATTCCATTAGCTTTCTTCACTGCCTGCTGTACCTGTAAGCCAACTTTCAGTGACTGGTGTACAAGGACACCCAGGTCTCGCTGTACCTCCCCCTTACCTAACCTAACCCCATTGAGATAATAAATCTGCCCCCTTGTTTTTGCCGCCAAAGTGGATAACCTCACATTTATCAATATTATACTGCATCGGCCACGCATCTGCCCACTCACTCAACCTGTCCAGGTCACCCTGCAACCTCCTAACATCTTCTTTACCCTTATAAATTTTAATTCTGGTAATTTTCTTTTTTTAATGTTTTTTTAATCATTTCTTTTTAAATGGCTCATATGCTGTGTTGGAGTTGATTTTGTTGAGTTGACACCTGCACTCTGTTATTCATTCATGTAATCACACTGTTCACAACTGAAGTATTTGGGAAAATAATAGCAATATGAAGATTCCAGTTGCTCTAGCCCTGGAATGTTACTTAATGTTTTTGTGTCTAGTTGAGTTGTTTCTCAACAATAAAATGGGTCTGGTCTTCCCAAAAGCGAGAGAGTGGAATGAGATCTGTCTGTAATGGTGGGGTTATCTAAATGAAGTATTTCACAAAATTACATGTGTTTGAGTAAGATTTACAAATGATGTATAACTTAAGGATGGTTTTATTCAGCGAGCATACAACTGATTAGATTGTGCTGGAAATAACTCACATACATGAATGTGATATAAATGTATATAATAATATAACACACACATTTACATTTCTTCTGATTTTTGTATCCAGAGATGAACTTTATTTCAGACTAGACAAGGGACAACATTAAATAAAAAAACATTGTAAACCTCACGCAACTTCACGTTGGTGTCTCGGCCGTGCTGATCCGGGCCAGACTCCCCGCGCGCTGTGGAAAGAACATCTTTTCGCTTTTATTTTGATTTATTTCTCTTTATAACACTGAATATCTGATAACGACACATCAGTAGCATATGGCACCAATATTGCCACGGGCCGGTTCAAATTCCGCGGCCTGGGGCGGCCGAAGCTGCCGCCCTGTAGTCCAGCGGACGAAGCTGTTGCCGTGGGACCTCCGGAAGACCAGGTCACCGACCTGTGACCTGCGAGCTCCCGACCATGTCGTCTACTGGGCCCACAGCCAAACCTCCGAAATTGGGCCGCTGTTGCCACCGGGACACAGCGTCAGCCCCGAGTCGGGCCGTCACGCCGGGTCACAGCCTCAGCCCCAAATCGGGCCGCCGCCTCAACCCCGAAAACGGAGGCGGAAGCAAAAACCACATCTTTGGGCAGAAGCAAGATGGCAGAGGCTGATTGCTGAAATGGGTCGTATAATTACCCACGAATCTGCCCATGACCGTACTACGCATTTTTCCGTGGGAGTAGGCCATCTTGCTCCGCTATAGGATCTTTGCTCCAAACACACCCAAAAACACATCAGTAAATTCCACCCACAATATAACGGGCAGTCTAAAATTTAAAGGCACATGCCATCATCAATGACATGCAACACAGGCCAAATGGCCACTACACCATGGTCAACACTCCCACCGTGTGGTGACCCACTGTACTGCAGGCCGGTCCGATCTGTGGTCAACACTCCCACCGAGCCTGCAATGCATTAGATCACCACATCGTGGCAGTGTTGACCACAAACTGGAGCAACTTCATATATGAATTCAATGCACATTGGAAGTTGCTGACAACAAATAGATTTAATTGCGCTCTTTACTGCAAAATGGTTCTTTATTGCACATTTATGGCCCATTTCCTTTCCCCGGAATACACCCATTCCCTCGATGCCAACATTTGTAAAAGCCCTGAAACCAGGGAAACAGAAAAATAGGTGCAGGGGTTGGCCATTCCGCCATTGGTGTGAATATTGAAGACAGACACAGATCGGTGACGTTTCAAAGTTAATGTGAACTAGTCATTAACCACTTGTGTCAAATGGTTGATGAGAACTACCCTAAGCAAAGCATGAAAGACTTTCAGGTGAAAGGAAGTCGTGTGTGATGCGTAGAGTGGTTATTCATTGAGCTTTGGACTGGAAAGATAGTTGTATATGGATGCTCTTGCTCAATAGACACAAAGTGCTGGAGTAACTCAGCGGGTCAGGCAGCATCTGTGGAGAACTTGGATAGGTGATGTTTTGGTCTCCAAATCTGAGAAAAGACATTCTTGCCATAGAGGGGGTACAGAGAAGGTTCACCAGACTGATTCCCGGGATGTCAGGACTTTCATATGAGGAAAGACTGGATGGACTTGGCTTGTACGCGCTAGAATTTAGAAGACTGAGGGGGGATCTTATAGAAACTTACAAAATTCTTAAGGGGTTGGATAGGTTAGATGCAGGAAGATTGTTCCTGATGTTGGGGAGGTCCAGAACAAGGGATCACAGTCTAAGGATAAGAGGGAATTCCTTTAGGACCGAGATGAAAACATTTTTCACACAGAGAGTAGTGAGCCTCTAGAATTTTCTGCCACAGAAGGTAGTTGAGGCCAGTTAATTGGCTATATTTAAGAGGGAGCTAGATGTGGCCCTTGTGGCTAAAGGGATCATGGGTACGGAGTGAAGGCAGGTACAGGATACTGAGTTGGATGATCAGCCATGATCATATTGAATGGCGGTGCAGGCTCGAAGGGCCAAATGGCCTGCTCCTGCACCTATTTTCGATGTTCTATGTTTCACAGAGTGCTGGAGTAACTCAGAGGGTCAGGCAGCAACTGTGGAGAACATGGGTAAGTGACATTTCACAGAGTGCTGGAGTAACTCAGCGGGTCAGGCAGCAACTGTGGAGAACATGGGTAAGTGACATTTCACAGAGTGCTGGAGTAACTCAGCGGGTCAGGCAGCATCTGTGGAGAACATGGATAGGTGATGTTTTGCAGAGTGCAGGAGTAACTCAGCGGGTCAGGCAGCATCTGTGGAGAACATGGATAGGTGACGTTTCACAGAGTGCTGGAGTAACTCAGCGGGTCAGGCATAATCTGTGGAGAACATGGATAGGTGACGTTTCAGAGTGCGGGTGTAATTCTTTTTTTTTTTTTGAATATATATTTTTTTATTAGAGTATTTAGACAGTGAATTAGCAAACATATATTATGATAGCAATATTTCATGTTCAACAAGCATACATTATTAATATTATCAGATGTATCATTTTGACTCTAATAGTTTTTTTTTATAAAGAGAGGAGAACAGTAAGAAAAATAGAATAAAAATCTGCATCAAAGAAGAAAATCATAAAGAAAGGAATAATTTACTATTAATACATCGTAGGAGATAAGATCAAAGAATACTAAGCGATATAACTTTCAATCTATTTCCTAAATCCACGTTTCAGTTAGGGTTCCCTGCCGAACCATTCTACCCTTTAAAGTAACCAATGAAAGAAACCATATTCTAACAAAAACTTCTTGTTTGTCCATTAAGGCAAATCTGATTCTTTCCAGTGTAGGGTCTCCGACATTTCCATAAATCCACATTTTAATTGTGGGGGATATAGGGCCTTTCCAAGATTTTAATATTAATTTCTTCCCTAATTATTATACTGTAGTACTAGGAAATTTCTTTGGCTTGTTGTAAGAGTTAAAACTTTGTTCTGATGTTCCAAGTATTATTAATTTGGGTCCGGATCCAGTTTAGTATTAATAACTTCAGAAGTTGTTCTAAAAATCTCAGTCCAGAAATTCTTAATTTTTTATACAATTTGCAAAGGTATGTGTTAAAATTAGCCTCTAGATGTTGACATTTATCGCAGGTAGACGATATTTGTGGAAGATTCGATTTAGTTTAACTTTGGAATAATGTAATCTATGTAAAACTTTAAATTGTATTAGAGCATGTCTGGTGTTTAGCGAGCATTGATGTATATTATTGCAAACTTTTATCCCATAAAATCCTTTCTTTAAGGATTGATTTTATTTCATTTTCCCACGTGTGTCTATAGAATCCGTTGATGGTATCTCACTATCTAAAAGGGTGTTGTAAATATTAAGTTATTAATTTTTCTGTGTTAGGATGCTTATTCAGACATTCATCTAAGATTTCTGGTTCCCTATTCCTATAATCTTGTATATTTGACCTCTCTGAGTTGTAAGTATCGAAAAAAAATATTTGACTGTAACCCATAAATCTGTTGCAGTTTTTTTGAAATGAGAGATAAGTGCCTTTTTATTTTTTTGTAAAGGTGTTCCACCCTTTTAATTCCATAGTTTTCCATTGTATAAAGCCTTTATCTAGTATGGAAGGTTTGAATAAGGGATTGTTTATAACAGGGAGATAGAGTGGTATATTATCCAGTTTTAGAGCCTTTTTAATTGTTTCCAGATTCGTGTACCACTAGATAGTATAGGGTTAGTCCCCATAAGTTTTTTTGTGCAATTTTTTGTCGGTGCAAATATAATCGAACCGATTTCAAAGGTAGACAATCCTCCTTTTCCATCCATTTCTTCCAGTCAAAAATTCATGTTTTTAATATAAACTGCCCAGAAATAAAACAAAAAGTTTGGTAGAGCTAAACCTCCCTTAATCTTTGATTTACATAAATGTTTTTTATTTATTCTATGATTCTTGTAGTCCCAGATGAAACTTGTAACAGTAGAGTCTACATTTAAAAAAAAAGATTTTGGAATATATATCGGGATGGATTGAAATAGGCACAATAATTGCGGTAGGAAAATCATTTTTATAGCATTAATTCTACCGAACATTGAGATAGGCAGTGTTTTCCAGTATTGAATATTCTTATTTAGTTTTATTCATTAAAGGTGGAAAATTTGATTTAAATAAAGAGCTATACCCCTTATTACATAAATACCTAGATATTTAAATTTTCGTCAACTATTTTAAAAGGTGATTGTTGTAGTATATGTATATTATGATCCGTTATTGACATGATTTCGCTTTTAATTCCAATTAATTCTATATCCTGAGAAATGACCGAATTGAGTTTATTAGATTTAATAAATTTGGAATGCTAATTTCCCGGCTTTGGTAATATATATTAGTACATCATCTGCATATAGAGAAATTTTATTCGTTGTATCTTTAGTATTGTACCCATGTATTTCTGGATTAATCTGACATTTTCTGCAAGCGGTTCAATTGCTAAAACGAATAATAATGGAGATAACGAACATCCTTGTCTACAACCTATGGAAAGATTAAATTTAGTTCATAACATTTGATTTGTTAGTATTCTAGCTGTTGGGTTAGAATATAACAATTTAACACATGCCGCATACTTCTCTCCCAATTGAAATTTTTCCATCACTGAAAATAAATATGGCCATGCTACTTGATCAAAGGCTTTTTCAGCATCTAGCGATATAATTGCTAGATCTTCATTAGCAATTCTGTTTGAATATATAATATTAAACAATCGTCTAAGATTATAAAATGAATGATGTTTAGGGATAAAACCTGTTTGATCAGGGTGTATTAATTTGTTAATTACTAAGCTCATAATGGTTCGGCGCGGGGACTTGACTGAGGCCTGAATGAATGGATGAAGAAATACATATAATAAATCATGAATGTATCTCCAAGAATGGATTATTTAGTAATATTTTAATCTCCATCAAACTTTTCACATTTTCTTTTCTATTTTCTACTTTCTATCTCTATCTTTCTATCTTTAAGTAGGGAAAAAAAGTATAGAAACATATTACATATATTCTTAATATTAGTATGAATACACCTATTATTAGTTGTATGAAAATATTATAGATGTCTTAAATTTGTAATTCTATAGAAAATTGTGCATTTTCAAACTATATAATAATTTTGAAATATAAAGTTAATAATAATACAAACACTCTTAATATTATGAAAATATCATGTATATTATAGAAGTTTGGTAAGATTGGTATATTATGTAGTTATATTAGGGGGGATTTTGTATTTGGTAATTAGAAGAAATATGTGTGGTATGAGAAGTGTGAGTATTTATTGCTTATTTTAGGAATATACTACATACACTCCCAATTTATACAAAATAAATAACCAGGAAAGTTGTATAATGGGGATAACATTACAATTAACACAAACAGTATCAATTGATAATCAATATTATATAATTTTGTATATTATATAATTTTCAATGCCGTATAAGAGTGTACTCTGTATATATTGTTTCTATAATAAAAAAAATTATTAAAAAAAAAAAAAATTACTAAGCTCAATCTATTAGAAAGGATTTTAGTTAATGTTTTCTGATCAGTATTTAATAGAGCTATTGCTCTATATGAGGCCGGGTCTTCTAGATCCTTATCAATTTTAGGTATCAGTATTATTGTAGATTCATTTAAAGTTTCCGGGAGTTGCTGTTGAGTATAAACATGTTTATACAGTGTTTGTAAGTGTGGAGAAATTAGATCATAAAATTTTTTATAGAATTCAGAGCTTAGGCCTTTCCATTTTTTAAAGATCTAATTGACTCTTCAATATCTTTGGTCGTTATTTCAGCTCCTAATAATTCTTGTTCTTGCAGATCTAAGCCTTTAAGGTTGCATTTCTGTAAAAATGCTTCCATTCCTATTGATTGTTGTGTCACTTTAGTTGAATAAAGATCTTGATAGTATTGTAAAAATCTGTCATTAATATCTTTGGGGAGTGTTAGTATTTTTCCCTTTTCTGATCTAATCTTATGAATCATTTTTTCTCCATCCAGTTTTCGAAGCTGGCGTGCCAATAGTTTGTGTGGTTTATCACCAAATTCAAAATTTATGTTTTGTATGTTGATAAAGTTTTATTATTTGGTCGGAGTATATTTTATTTAATTTATATTTCAATGCAGCTATTTTATTATGTTTTACCAATGAAGGTGTTCTTGCGTTTTCTATGTCTAATTGTCTTATTTCCAATTCCAATGTCTGTTGTTTAGCTCTATTCTCTTTGTTAAGAAATGCCTGAGAGGAGATTAATACCCCTCGTGTAAATGCTTTGAATGTTTCCCAGTGCGGGTGTAATTCAGCGGGTCAAGCAGCATCTCTGGCCAATGTGGATAGACGATGTTTCAGGTCTGAAGGGTTGTGACTCTAAAAAAACGTCCCCTGTCCACATGTTCTCCATAGACAGACACAAAATGCTGGAGTAACTCAGCGGGACAGGCAGCATATCTGGAGTGAAGGAACCTTCTTCAGACTAAGAGTCACAGGAGAGGGCGACACAGAGATAAGGAAGTGTAAGATGTTACTCCACCACTCTGTATTATCTGAATGGTGTCAGGTTAGGCAAATGGGAAGAACAATGAGACCTGGGTGTCCTTGTACATCAGTCACTGAAAGTATGCATGCAGGTACAGCAGGCAGTGAAGAAAGTTAATGGCATGTTGGCCTTCATAGGGCGAGGAGCTGAGTCTAGGCGCAAGGGCGCAGTTCTACAGGGCCCTAGTGACACCACAACTGGAGTATTGTGTGCAGTTTTGGTCTCCTAATTTGAGGAAGGATATTCTTGCTATTGTAGCACAGGTTCACAAGGTAAATTCCTGGGACGATGGCCGGACTGGCATATGTTGAAAGAATGGGTCAACTGAGTTTGTATTCACTGGAATTCAGAAGGAAGAGCGGGTTTCTTATAGAATCATAAATTTAATAAGGGATTGGACAGGGAAGATAGAGGAAACATGTTCCCCATGTTGGGGGAGTACAGAACTGTTAAAGTTCATTTCTTAAAACACACAACTCACAATAAGTTATATCAACCAACACAAGCTTTACTGATCATTTAGCCGGCGAGAGTGCCAGGGGATACAAAGTCAAGTATGCAACACATACTTAACCCTCCTGGACCATCACCCTAATAAACAAAGGATCACAGCATCTTTTTTTTTTTGGATATGTCGTTACATGTTTATACAGAGTTGGAGCAAGGACGTCTAACACATCAATCACAGAGTATACCCATTCAAAGCATTCTTGTCACTAACACAATACTTCTCATGCTATGGTTATATCGATCACAAACGATAGTTACAAACCCCCACAAAACAGGAACTTAGTCAAAGTTCTATCATCTACAGTACCTTCTTAAACAATGCAAGGATCTTTATCAATTACCCACAGAGGTTCCTGTTTACAGAGACCCAACTCCAAAGGAAACACATCCTCTCTCAAGGCTTCTGTTTACAGAAGCCAGCATCCTCTCAGGAAACACTGACCATTGTCAATATATTCTGCTTGGGCACAACTGGAAGCAGCTTGGATGCAGTTTGAATGCTGGCCTCCAATTTCCTGATCACCCAGCTCATCTACAGCACAGAATTACAAAGCTTCAGAACCCAAAACCCAAAGACATCAAATTATTCTTTACTTAATAAAATACCTTACGTTATAATTTGTATTATATAACTAGGATATTATCAGAACCAGGGGCCACCGTTTAAGAATAACGGGTAGGTCGTATAGGACTGAGATGAGGAAAACCTTTTTCAACCAGAGAGTTGTGAATCTGTGGAATTCCCTGCCACAGGAGGCAGTGGAGTCCAATTCACTGGATGTTTTCAAGAGAGTTAGTTCAGTTCACATTTACTGTCACATGCTCCAATTAAGGTAGTGATATTTAAATTACCATACGGGCATGCTAAGTAGAAAGCAACATGACACACAGCCACGTAAAATGTAAATTAACAGAAACATCCACCACAGCGGAATACACATTCCTCACCGTGATGGAAGGTAATAAAGTTCAATCATCCTCCTCGTTTGTTCACCCGTGGCCGGGGCTGTTGAACCCTCCGCAGTCGCCGCTGCCGATGGTCCGATGTCTGAAGCCCTCACGTCGGGATGACGGAGACTCCAGTGTCGGGAAGGATTGGAACACTCCGCAGCATGGAGCTCCCGAGTCGGCCTCTTCTTACTGGAGACGGCGGGCTTGACAGTGTTAAAGTCCACAGGCCCCGAGGTCCCGAGGTTGGAGCTCCTCACGGGCGATCCTTGAAACTTATCTCCGTCGAGGTAAGTGACTGAAAAAAAGTTTCCCCCCAATTCCCCCGCCCCCCCCCCCCCCCCATGTAAAACAAACCTAGAAACACTAAAACATACTTAAAATACGGGAAGCGGTGACCGGATTAATCCCGACGCCTTTCGTCAGCGAGAAAAAGACAGAGGAATGACGAAGGGATGGCCCACGAGGGGGGGGGGGGGGGATGACTGGTTAATTGGGATAATTCAATGATAATGTCATTGGACAGTGAGCTATGAGGTGCTGTTCCTCCAGTTTGCGTGTCGCCTCACTCTGGCAATGGAGGAGGCCCAGGACAAAAAGATCAGTGTGGGAATGGGAACGGGAATTAAAATGGTTGGCAACCGGGAGATTCAACAGGCCTTGGCGGACTGAGCGCGAGTGTAGGGGGATATGCATGCCTAGTCTAGATACAAGGAACAGCAGTTGCTGGTTTACAAAAAGAGACACAATCTCCTGGGGTAACTTGCACCTCTGGAGAGCATGGACAGGCAACATTCTAGGTCAGGACCCTTCTTCAGATTGCTTGGTGTGGGGGGTGGAGAAATTTGGAAAGCAGTGGTCGCCTTAGATTCCCTTCCCTCTACAGATGCGGCCTGACCCACTGAGCTCCTCCACTGCTTTAGAGGGAATGGACAGACGACGTTTTCAGTCAGGAACCTTCTTCAGTGATTGGAGAGGGTGGGGGGAGGAAGCTGGAAAAGAGAGACGGGGGCTGGACAAAGCCTGACAAGTCATAGGTGGATACAAAATGCTGGAGTAACTCAGCGGGACAGGCAGCATCTCTGGAGTGAAGGAATGGGTGATGTTTCAGGTTGAATCCTTCTTCAGAAGTGATAGGTGGATATAGGTGAGGGAGACAAAAGAAACTGCAGATGCTGGAATCTTGCATAGAACACAATTTAGTTAGATGCACAGAATCTCTTGCCGAGAGTGAGGGAATCGAGGACCAGAGGACGTGGGTTCAAGGTGAAGGGGAAAAGATTTAATAGGAATCTGAGGGGTAACCTTTCAACAGAGGGTGGTGGGTGTATGGAACAAGTTGCCCAAGGAGGTAATTGAGGCTGGGACTACCCCAACGTTTAAGAAAAAGTTATAGACAGGTACATGGATAGGCCAAGTTTGGAGAGATATGAACCAAATGCAGGCAGGTGTGACTAGTGTAGCTGGGACATGTTGGTCGGTCTGGGCAAGTTGGGCCAAAGGTCCTGTTTCCACACTGTATCACTCTATGACTCTAACACAAAGAGCTGCAGTAACTCAGCAGGTCAGGCAGCATCTGTGGGGAACATGGATAGGTGACGTTTCACAGAGTGCTGGAGTAACTCAGCGGGTCAGGCAGCATCTGTGGGGAACATGGATAGGTGACGTTTCACAGAGTGCTGGAGTAACTCAGCGGGTCAGGCAGCATCTGTGGAGAACATGGATTGGTGACATTTCACAGAGTGCTGGAGTAACTCAGTGGGTCAGGCAGCATCTGTGGGGAACATGGATAGGTGACATTTCGGGTCGGGACCCTTCTTCAGACTGACACTATGTTAACATAGAAACATAGAAAATAGGTGCAGGAGGAGGCCATTCGGCCCTTCTAGCCAGCACCACCATTCATTGTGATCATGGCTGATCGTCCGCTATCAATAACCCGTGCCTGCCTTCTCCGCATATCCCTTGACTCCACTAACCCCTAGAGCTCTATCCAACTCTCTCTTAAATCCATCCAGTGATTTGGCCTCCACTGCCCTCTGTGGCAGGGAATTCCATAAATTCACAACTCTCTGGGTAAAAAAGTGTTTTCTCAGCTCAGTCTTAAATAAGCTCCCCTTTATTCTAAGACTGTGGCCCCTGGTTCTGGACTCACCCAACATTGGAAACAATTTTTCCCTCATCTAGCTTGTCCAGTGCTTTTATAATTGTATATGTTTCTTTCAGATCCCCCCTCATCCTTCTAAACTCCAGCGAATAAAAACCTAGTCTTTTCAATCTTTCCTCATACGACAGTTCCGCCATCTCAGGGATTAATCTCGTGAACCTACGCTGCACTGCCTCAATCACAAGGATGTCCTTCCTCAAATTAAGAGACCATGACTGTACACAATACTCCAGATGTGGTCTCACCAGAGCCCGATACAACTGCAGAAGAACCTCTTTACTCCTGTACTGAAATCCTCTTGTTATGAAGGCCAACATTCCATTAGCTTTCTTCACTGCCTGCTGTACCTGCACGCCAACTTTCAGTGACTGGTGTACAAGGACACCCAGGTCTCGCTGTACCTCCCCCTTACCTAACCTCAACCCCATTGAGATAATAATCTGCTCCCTTGATTTTGCTCCCAGAGTGGATAACCTCACATTTATCTATATTATACTGCATCTGCCCACTCACTCAACCTGTCCAGGTCCCCCTGCGACCTCCTAACAACCTCTTCACAGTACACACTTCCACCCAGCTTTGTGTCATCCGCAAACTTGCTAGTGTTGCTCCTAATTCCCTCTTCCAAATCATTTATATATATGGTGAACAGTTGCGGCCCCAACACCGAGCCTTGCGGCACTCCACTCGCCACTGCCTGCCATTCTGAAAAGGACCCGTTCATTCCTACTCTTTGCTTCCGGTCTGCCAACTAATTTTCTATCCATGTCAACACCCTACCCCCAATACCATGTGCTCTAATTTTAGTCACCAGTCTCCCGTGCGGGACCTTATCAAAGGCTTTCTGAAAGTCTATATACACTACATCGACTGGCATCCCTTCATCCATTTTACTTGTCACATCCTCAAAAAATTCCAGAAGATTAGTCAAGCATGATTTCCCTTTCATAAATCCATGTTGACTTGGACTGATCCTTTTACTGCTATCCAAATGCTCCATTATTACCTCTTTAATAATTGCCTCCAGCATCTTTGCAGGAGGCAGGTGAATGGGCGCTGGCCAGTGTGTACTCGCCAGTGATCCAGCAGGTGGTCAAGGCGGGTGAAGCCCTTACCACAGGATGGGCAGGGAAAGGGATGCTCAGCGCTGTGGGTACGCCAGTGCTGCCACAGGCTGGACATGCGGGTGAAATTCTTGCCACACTCTGTGCACACAAAGGGTCTTTCTCTGCTGTGTGTCCGCACTGCTCCCACAGCCCCCATGCTCTCTTGTCACAGCGGGAGCAGCTGCTCGCCGGCGTGGGCCCGCCGGTGCTGCCGCAACCCCCGCGAGCTGTCAAACTCCTCACCACAGTACGGGCAGTCGTAGGGCTGGCCGGCGTGCACCCGCTGGTGGGACAGCAGCGTGGAGGAGTTGGAGAAGCCCTTGCCGCACTGGGTACAGTTGTAGGGTTGTTTCCCTGTGTGGGTGCACTGATGTTTCTGCAGGTTGCTGGACTGGGTGAAGCCCTTGCCGCACTGGGTACAGTTGTAGGGTTGTTTCCCGGTGTGGGTGCACTGATGTTTCTGCAGGTTGCTGGACTGGGTGAAGCCCTTGCCGCACTGTGTACAGGTGTAGGGGCGCTCACCAGTGTGGGTGCACTGATGTTTCTGCAGGTTGCTGGACTGGGTGAAGCCCTTGCCGCACTGTGTACAGGTGTAGGGGCGCTCGCCGGTGTGGGTGCGCCGATGCTTCAGCAGGGTGCAGGATTGGTTGAAGCCCTTACCGCACTGAGCACAGGTGTAAGGACGCTCGCCGGTGTGGGTGCTCCGGTGCTTCAGCAGGTTGCTGGATTGGGTGAAGCCCTTGCCGCACTGGGCACAGGTGTAGGGGCGCTCGCCGGTGTGGGTGCGCTGGTGCTCCAGCAGGTTGCCGGAAGTGGTGAAGGCCTTGCCGCACTGGGTACAGGTGTAGGGGCGCTCGCCGGTGTGGGTGCGCTGGTGCTCCAGCAGGTTGCTGGATTGGGTGAAGCCCTTTCCACACTGGGCACAGGCGTAGGGACGCTCACCGGTGTGGGTGCGCTGGTGCTTCAGCAGGCTGCAGGATTGGGTGAAGCCCTTGCCGCACTGGGCACAAGTGTAAGGACGCTCGCCAGTGTGGGTGCGCTGGTGCTTCATCAGGTTGCTGGATTGGGTGAAGCCCTTGCCGCACTGGGCACAGGCGTAGGGTCGCTCACCGGTGTGGGTGCGCTGGTGATTCAGCAGGTTGCTGGAGTGGGTGAAGGCCTTGCCGCACTGGGCACAGGTGTAGGGGCGCTCGCTGCTGTGGGTGCGCTGGTGCTTCAGCAGGCTGCTGGAGCGGGTGAAGCTCTTGCCGCAGTCGCTGCAGGTGAAGGGCCGCTCCCCGGTATGCACCCGCCTGTGCAATTTCAGGTCCGTGTATGTCTTGAAGCCTTTGCCACAGTGCCCACCGGACTTTTTGCAGAGGTGAATTGGGTTGCTGGGTCTTTCCCGCTCACTGCTGTGCACCCGCTGGTGCTCCCGCTGCCCCGACAACATGGCAAATCTCTTGCCACAGATGGAGCAGCCATAGGGCTTCTCGCCCGTGTGCACTCGCTGGTGAACCTTCAGTTCATTCGCTGACTTGAAGCTCTTGCCGCACTCCGAGCAGTGGAAGGGGCATTCTCCTGTGTGAACCCGCCGGTGGGCCTCCAGCAGGCTCGGGTACTGCAAGGACTTGCCACACACGTCGCACTCATAACGCTTCTCCTTGTTGTGCCCCGTCATGAGGTCCTCCACCGTAGCTCAGCAATGCACACCGTGTATAGGGGGGGGGAGAAGCTCACCGGCACCCTGGCCCCCTCAATGGCCGCTCACGTCCCGTCTCTCCGTCACAGCAACGGCTCCTAAATACCCTGCAGGAGGGGAAGACAGAAGGTCAACATGCTGGCAAACAGGACATTACTAAACGCCCACATGGTGAACATTACAGTGCTTGAAAGAAAGGGTGTGGTGAGAGGGTCCGCGGATTGTGTGCCTCAGCCAAGCTCCCGCACGTCTCCCCGCCCTGCGCTGTGACATCGCCGCAACACACACGCGCAACACGGCGCCCTGACGTCACCTAATTCAAGCGGGACAGCCGCCACGGAGCGGCGGGGATTGGCGCAGAGTCACGTGGGGGCGGCGCCGAACATTGTGATCCGCGTGGAGCCGCCCTGCACCGTGACGTCAGCCACACGCACAGACGGCGTGTACAATCGGCGCCCTGACGTCACTGCCCATCTGAGGGGGATTGCCGGCCCCGCCTCCTGCCATTGCACGGTGTCACGTGGGGGGCGGAAATGCATCTCCCTGGGAAGATGGACACACAGTGTGGAGTCACTCAGCGGGTCGGGCAGCGTCTGTGGACAGAAGGAATCCGTGACGTTTTAGGTTGAGACCCTTCTTCAGTGATGGGAGTGTGAGAGATAAGGAAGTGTAAGGAGTGAAAACAGGACATATGGAATGGTGTTCAAGGAACATGTAGAATAGATCATTGTTAATTGGGATAAGGTAACATAGACAATAGGTGCAGGAGTAGGCCATTCAGCCCTTCAAGCCAGCACCACCATTCAATCTGATCGTGGCTGATCATCCCCAATCAGTACCCCGTTCCTGCCTTCTCCCCATATCCCCTGACTCCGCTATTTTTAAGAGCCCTATCTAGCTCTCTCTTGAAAGCATACAGAGAAAACCAGCCTCAATCGCCCTCTGATGCAGAGAATTCCACAGACTCACCACTCTCTGTGTGAAAACGTGTTTCACCTTATTCTTAATCTGTGGCCCCTGGTTCTAGTCCCCCCCCAACATCGGGAACATGTTTCCTGCGTCTAGCGTGTCCAAGCCCTTAGCAATCTTATATGTTTCAATGAGAACCCCTCTCATCCTTTTAAACACCAGATTTTACTAGCCCAGCTGCTCCAACCTCTCAGAATATGACAGTCCCGCCATCCCGGGAATTAAACCTACGCTGCACTCCCTCAATAGCAAGAATGTCGTTCCTCAAATTAGGGGACCAAAACTGTACACAATACTCCAGGTGTGGTACAACTGCAGAAGGCCCTCTTTGCTCCTATATTCGATTCCTCTTGTTATAAAGGCCAACATGCCATTCGCTTTCTTCACTGCCTGCTGTACCTGCATGCTTACTTTCATAGACTGATGTAGAAAGACCCTCAAATCCCGTTGTACTTCCCCTTTTCCCAACTTGAAGCCATTTGGATAATCTGCCTTCCTGTTTTTGCTACCAAAGTGGATAACATCACATTTATTAGCATTAAACTTCATCTGCCATGCATCTGCCCACTCCCCCAACCTGTCCAAGTCACTCTGCATTCTCATAGCATCCTCCTTACAGTTCACACTGCCATCCAGCTTTGTGTCATCTGAAAATTTGCTAATGTTACTTTGAGAGAGAGTGGCAGAGAGAGAGAGAGAGAGAGAGAGAGAGAGAGAGAGAGAGGCACAGAGCGAGGCACAGAGAGAGAGACAGAGAGAGAGGGAGATATAGAGATAGATAGAGAAAGAGAAAAACAGAGAGAGAGACAGAGAGAGATGTCTGTGTACATTATCCCGCCGTCATTGTTTAGTATTTGGTCAGTAAAAACAGATTGACCAATGTCACAGGTTGGAGATAGAGATCGATCGATAGAGAGAGAAAAAGAGAGTGATGGGGAGAGAGAGAGAGAGAGAGAGAGAGAGAGAGAGAGAGAGAGAGAGAGAGAGAGAGAGAGAGGAGAGAGAGAGAGAGAGAGAGAGAGAGAGAGAGAGATAGAGAAAGAGAGAGAGAGAGAGAGATAGTGAGAGAGATAGATAGCGAGGCATATATATAGAGAGGCAGATAGAGATAGAGCTAGAGAGGCTCCTCCAACCCCAACCACTGCTATAGATATATTAGAGAGAGAGAGAGAGTATAGAGAGAGAGAGAGAAGAGATAGAGTGAGGAGAGGATAGAGAGGAGAGGAATAGAGAGACTGGAGATGGAGAGGGAGAGATAGGATAGGAATAGAGAGACAGGGATAGATAGAGAGACAGAGAGATAGAGGTAGAGATAGAGATAGAGAGAGAAAGAGAGAAATGTATGTGGACATTATCCCGAAGACGTTGTTTACTATTTGACAGTAGAGAGAGATGGAGAGATTGATGGTTGTGATGTGGCGGAGACAGAATCCGGCGCAGGGCCGACCCCAGACCCGCCCGAGCGCTCCTCCAACCCCAACCACTGTCTCCCGAGATAGAGAGAGATAGAGAGGTAGAGAGAGAGTGAGAACGAGAGAGAGAGAGAGAGAGAGAGAGAGAGGCAGAAGGATAGGGGGGTAGAGATAGAGAGATAGATAGCGAGAGAGATAGAGAGAGATAGATATAGATAGATAGAGAGAGATAGAGATAGATAGAGATAGATAGAGAGAGAGAGATAGAGATAGAGAGATAGAGATAGAGAGAGATAGAGATGTTGATAGGGATAGAGAGAGAGATAGTGGAGATAGATAGAGAGATATAGAGAGGGAGAGAGAGAGGGGAGAGAGAGAGAGAGGGAGGGAGAGAGGGAGGAGAGAGAGGGAGAGAGAGAGGGAGAGAGAGAGGGAGAGAGAGAGAGAGAGAGAGAGAGAGAGAGAGAGGCAGAAGGATATGGGGGTAGAGATAGATAGATAGATAGAGAGATAGCGAGAGAGATAGAGAGAGATAGATAGAGATAGAGAGATAGATAGAGAGATAGATAGAGAGAGAGAGATAGAGATAGATAGGTAGAGATAGAGATAGAGAGAGATAGAGATAGAGAGAGAGATAGAGACGTAGATAGGGATAGAGAGAGATAGTAGAGATAGATAGAGAGATATAGATAGAGGTAGAGATAGATAGAGAAATAGAGATAGAAAGAGAGAGAGAGAGGGAGAGAGAGAGAGAGAGATGCCTGTGTACATTATCCCGCAGTCGGTGTTCACTATTTGACAGCAGAGAGAGAGATGGAGAGAGAGGGATGGAGCGCTCCGCCAACCCCGACCCCAGGCCCGGTCACTGTCTCCCGGGAGCGAGCGAGGCCGCGGCCTGGACCCCCCCCCCCCCCCCCCCCCCCCCCCGCGCACCGAATCCCCCCCCAGACAGCGCGCCCGCCCCGCCCGCCCTGATCCACCGGAGCCTCTCACCGCGTCCGGCCCGGCCCGGCCCGGGTACTCACGGCTCATCCCGCCCGCTGCCCGTTGCCCGTTGCCCCGGAGACAGAGAGAGACAGACCGCGCGGCGCAGGGGCCTCAGCCCGGACATGACGTCGCCGCCCCGGCCCGTTGCCCCGCAGGCTGCGGGGCGGCCTCCGCGCGGACATGACGTCGCGGCCCCGACCCCGTTGCCCCGCAGGGTGCGGGGCGGCCTCAGCCCGGAAATGACGTCGCGGCCAAGATGGAGCCGACCCGCACTGGACGGTGAGAGAGAGGGAGAGAGGGAGGACAAGTGAGAGAACAAGAGAGAGAACAAGAGAGAGGAGAGAGTGAGTGTGAGGAGAGAGAAAGGAAAGGGAGAGGAATTGGGAGAGAGATAGAGGGGTGGAGAGAGAAAGGGTGAGAGAGAGAGAGAGAGAGGGGAGGGGTGAGAGAGAGAGTTAGAGAGAGATACAGGGGTGGAGAGAGAAAGGGTGAGAGAGAGAGAGGGGGAGTGAGAGAGAGAGGGGAGGGGTGAGAGAGAGAGTTAGAGAGAGATACAGGGGTGGAGAGAGAAAGGGTGAGAGAGAGGAGATACAGGAGTGGAGAGAGAAAGGGTGAGAGAGAGAGAGAGGGGTGAGAGAGAGAGAGAGAGAGATACAGGGGTGGGGAGAGAAAGGGTGAGAGAGAGAGAGCGGTGGAGAGAGAGAGAGGGAGGGAGAGAGAGATAGGGATTGAGTGGGGAGAGAGGGACAGAGAGAGAGGAGCAGAGAGAGAGAGAGATACAGGGTGGAGAGAGAAAGGGTGAGAGAGAGAGAGTGGGGTGAGAGATAGGGATTGAGTAGGGAGAGAGGGACACAGAGAGAGAGAGAGAGGGATGGATAGAGGAGGGTGAGAGAGGGAGTGGGGAGGAGAGAGAGAATTCCGAGGGGAGAGGGAGAGATATCTCAGCGGGGGGGGGGGGCTGAGAGGGGCAGGAATAAGGGGAGAGGGTCAGAGAGAGAGAGAGGAGACAGTCTGGGGGGGAGGAGGGAGGGGTGAGAGGCTGGGGGTTGGAAAATGGGGAAGAAGGGAGCAAAGGGAGTGGGGAGGTAAATTCAAGGGAGAGTGGGTTTGGTGCTGAGGGGGATGAATGGGGGGGGCAGGGAACTGGGGGGGAGGGAGGGAGAGGGGTCAAGTGGGTCAAGGAAGGGGGATAGGGAGTCTGGTGGGGGTTCACACTGTTTGGGGGTGGGGTGGGGAGGAGGGAGAGGGAGCAAAGAGGGGTAAGGAGCAGGAAGGAGGTGGTGGCGGGGGTAAGGGGCAGGGAGCCACAGGGAGGAGGTCACGTTGTTTAGGGGTGGGGTGGGATGGGGAGGGTGTTGCAGTTTAGGAAGTCAAACCAGGGCAGGATCTTCACTGTGAATGGCGGGGCGCTGGGGGAATGTGTGGAGCCGAGGGATCTAGGAGTGTGGGTATGAGTTGGGCCGGAGGGCCTCTTTCCAATGCTGTGTGACTCTATGGCAAAGTGCTGGAGCAACTCAGCGGGTCAGGCAGCATCTGTGGAAAAGATAGACACGAAAAGTGCTAGTGTAACTCAGCGGGTTGCACTTGAACCCAAAGGGGACCAGTATCCTAGCGGGGAAATTTGCAAAGGCTACTGGGTGTCTTTAAACTAGAACAGTTGGGGGGAGGGACTCAATTAGTGAAAGCTAGTAGACAGGGTCTGAGGCAGGAGCCAGAGAAGGGAAGAGAATAAGAGGTGGTGGGTTTCTTAAATGTGTGAGCAGAGAGAAAGAGGGGTATAAAATGAGGGTAGAAGCAATCGGTAGCAAGGTGAAAATTAATAGTGGCAGGCAGACAAATCCAGGGCAAAAATCAAAAGGGGCCACTTGTTAACATAATTGTATAAGAAGTAAGAGTGTTGTAAAAACAAGCCAGAGGCTTTGTGTCTCAATGCGAGGAGCATTCGTAATAAGGTGGACGAGTTGAATGTGCAGATAGCTATTAATGACTATGCTACAGTTGGGATCACGGAGACATGGCTCCAAGGGGACCAAGGCTGGGAGCTGAATATCCAGGGATATTCAATATTCAGCAGGGATAGACAGAAAGGAAGTGGGGTTAGCGTTGCTGGTGAGAGAGGAGATTAATGCAATAGAAAGGATGGACATTAGCTTGGAGGATGTGGAATCGATATGGGTAGAGTTGCGAAACTCTAAGGGGCAGAAAATGCTAGCGGGAGTTGTGTACAGGCCATCTAACAGTAGTAGTGGAGTTGGGGAGGGCATCAAACAGGAAATTAGAAATGCGTGCAACAAAGGTAAAACAGTTGTAATGGGTGACTTAATTCTACATATAGATTGGGTGAATCAAATGGGCAAGGGTGCTGAGGAAGAAGATTTCTTGGAATGTATGTGGGATAGTTTTCTAAACCAACATGTAGAGGAACCAACGAGAGAGCAGGCTATGCCAGATTGGGTATTGAGTAATGAGGAAAGGTTAGTTAGCAGTCATGTTGTGCATGGTTGAGTTCTTCATTAAGATGGAGAGTGACATAATTAAGTCAGAAACAAGAGTTCTAAACTTAAACAAAGGTAACTTTGAAGGTATGAGTCGTGAATTGGCCAAGATAGACTGGCAAGTGTTTCTCAAAGGGTTGACAGTGGATGTGCAATGGAAGGTATTTAAAGACTGCATGGATGAACTACAACAATTGTTCATCCCAGTTTGGCAAAAGAATAAATCAGGGAAGGTAGTGCATCCATGGACAACAAGGGATAGTATAAAACAAAATATGAGGCATACAATTAGCCAGAAAAAGCAGCCTACCAGAGGACAGGGGGAAATTCATAGTCCAGCAGAGGAGGACAAAAGGCTTCATTAGGAAAGAGAAAATAGATTATGAAAGAAAACTGGCAGAGAACATAAAAACTGACTGCAAAAGTTTTTATAGATATGTGAAGAGAAAGAGATTAGTTAAAACAAATGTAGGTCCCTTGCAGTCAGAAACAGGTGAATTGATCATGGGGAACAAGGACCAATTGAATAACTACTTTGGTTCTGTCTTCACTAAGGAAGACATAAATAATCTGCCGGAAATAGCAGGGGACCGGGGGTCAAATACGATGGAGGAACTCAGTGAAATCCAGATTAGCCAGGAAGTGGTGTTGGGTAACTTGAACGGATTAAAGGCAGATAAATCCCCAGGGCCAGATAGTCTGCATCCCAGAGTATTCAAGGAAGTGGCAACAGGAATAGTGGATGCATTAGTGATATTTTTTCAAAACTCCTTAGATTCTGGAGTAGTTCCTGAGGATTGGAGAGTAGCTAATGTAATCCCACTTTTAAAAAAAGGAGGGAGAGAGAAAACGGGTAATTACAGACCAGTTAGTCTAACATCGGTAGTGGGAAATTGCTAGAGTCAGTTATTAAAGATGGGATAGCAGCACATTTGGAAAGTGGTGAAATCATTGGACAAAGTCAGCATGGATTTACGAAAGGTAAATCATGTCTCATGAATCTTATAGAATTTTTCGAGGATGTAACTAGCGGAGTGCATAAGGGAGAACCAGTGGATGTGTTATATCTAGACTTTCAGAAGGCTTTCGACAAGGGCCCACATAAGAGATTAGTATACAAACTTAAAGCACACGGTATTGGGGGTTCAGTATTGATGTGAATAGAGAACTGGCTGGCAGACAGGAAGTAAAGGGTTAGGAGTAAACGGGTCCTTTTCAGAATGGCAGGCGGTGACTAGTGGGGTACCGCAAGGCTCAGTGCTGGGATCCCAGCTATTTACAATATATATTAATGATTTGGACGAGGGAATTGAATGCAACATCTCCAAGTTTGCGATGACATTAATCTGGGGGGTAGTGTTAGGTGTGAGAAGGATGCTAGGAGGCTGCAAGGTGACATGGATAGGCTGGGTGAGTGGACAAATGCATGGCAGATGCAGTATAATGTGGATAAATGTGAGGTTATCCACTTTGGTGGCAAAAACAGGTCGACTATTATCTGAATGGTGGCAGATTAGGAAAAGGGGAGATGCAACGAGACCTGGGTGTCATGGTACACCAATCATTGAATGTAGGCATGCAGGTGCAGAAGGCAGTGAAGAAAGCAAATGGTATGTTAGCATTCATAGCAAAAGGATTTGAGTATAGACATAGAAACATAGAAATTAGGTGCAGGAGCAGGCCATTCGGCCCTTCAAGCCTGTACCGCCATTCAATATGATCATGGCTGATCATCCAACTCGGTATCCTGTACCTGCCTTCTCTGCCTTATAGGAGCAGGGAGGTTCTGCTGCAGTTGTACAGGGTTTCGGTGAGACCACACCTGGAGTATTGCGTACAGTTTTGGTCTCCAAATCTGAGGAAAGACATTCTTGCCATAGAGGGGGTACAGAGAAGGTTCACCAGACTGATTCCTGGGATGGCAGGACTTTCATATGAGGAAAGACTGGATAGACTCGGCTTGTACTGGCTGGATTTTAGGAGACTGAGGGGGGATCTTATAGAAACTTACAAAATTCTTAAGGGATTGGACAGGCTAGATGCAGGAAGATTGTTCCCGATATTGGAGAGGTCCAGAACAAGGGGCCACAGTCTAAGGATAAGGGGGAATTCCTTTAGGACTGAGATTAGGAAAACATTTTTCACACAGAGAGTGGTGAGTCTCTGGAATTCTCTGCCTCAGAGGCCAGTTCATTGGCTATATTTAAGAGGGAGTTAAATGTGGCCCTTGTGGCTAAAGGGATCATGGGTATGGAGAGAAGGCAGGTACAGGAAATCTGAGGAAATACATTCTTGCCATAGAGGGAGTACAGAGAAGGTTCACCAGACTGATTCCTGGGAGGGCAGGACTTCCATATGAAGAAAGACTGGATAGACTCGGCTTGAAATCGCTGGAATTTAGGAGACTGAGGGGGGATCTTATAGAGAATTACAAAATTCTTAAGGGGTTGGACATGCTAGAATGAGGAAGATTTTTCCTGATGTTGGGAAACTCCAGAACAAGGGGTCACAGTTTAGGAATAAGGGGGAACACTTTTAGGACCGAGATGAGAAAATAATTTGGCACAAAGAGAGTTGTGAGTCTGGAATTCTCTGCCACAGAAGGTAGTTGAGGCCAGTTCATTGGCCATATTTAAGAAGGAGTTAGATGTGGCCCTTGTGGCTAAAGGGATCAGGGGGTATGGAGAGAAGGCAGGTACAGGATACTGAGTTGGATGATCAGCCATGATCATATTGAATGGCGGTGAAGGGTCGAATGGCCTACTCCTGCACCTATTTTCTATGTTTCTATGTCAGGCAGCATCTGCGGAGAGAAGGAGTAGGTAGCGTTTGAGGTCGACACGCTTCTTTGGTTTAGTTTAGTTTAGAGATGCAGCGTGGAAACAACAGGTCTTTCAGCGCATGGAGCCCTCGCCGACCAGTGAACACCCCGTTCCCCAACACTATCCTTTGCAGATTGGGGACAATTTAGCGAGTTTGTGGAGCCGGATTAATATACAACCCTGAACGTCTTTGAAATGTTGGAGGAAACCAGAGCACAGGGAGAAGAAACCCACGCAGGTCAAAGCGAGAACGTAAAAACTCCGCCACAGACAGCACCCGTAGTCAGGATCGAGCCCGGGTCTCTGGCGGTGAGGCAGCAACTGTACAGATGCGCCAGTGTGCCGCGCAGAATTATATAACGCTTTCCTCCACCATAAACACAATTAATATGTGTGTAATGTCTAGTAATGTCCTGTTGGCCAGCTTGTTGACCCTCTGTGTTCCCCTCCTGCAGCGTTTAGGAGCCTTTGCTGTGGACGGAGAGATGGGGACATGAGCGGCTATTGAGGGCGGCCTGGGTTCAGGTGAGCCCCCCCCCCCCAGCTCGGTGTGCGGGCCGAGCTTCAAGGGCTAAGCTTCGATGGAGGACCACAAGACGGGGCACAACAAGGAGAAGCGTCATGAGTGCGACGTGTGTGGCAAGGCCTGGCAGTACCCGAGCCAGCTGGAGATCCACCAGCGGGTGCACACGGAAGAACGCCCCTTCAACTGCACGGAGTGCGGCAAGAGTTTCAAGAGGGCGGATGTCCTGAAGGCCCACCGGCAAGTGCACACGGGCGAGAAGCCCCATGGTTGCTCCACATGCGGCAAGAGATTTACCCAGTTGTCGGGGCTGCGGGAGCACCAGCGGGTGCACAGCAGCGAGCGGCCCTTCACCTGCTCCGACTGTGGCAAAGGCTTCAAGTCGTCCAATGACCTGAAGGTGCACAGGCGGTTGCATACCGGGGAGCGGCCCTTCACCTGCAGCGACTGCGGCAAGGGCTTCACCCGCTATGACAGCCTGCTGAAGCACCAGCGCACCCACACCGGCAAGCGTCCTTACACCTGTGCCCAGTGCGGCAAGGGCTTCACCCATTCCGGTAACCTGCTGGTGCACCAGCGCACCCACACTGGCGAGCGTCCGTACACCTGCGCCCAGTGTGGCAAGGGCTTCACCCACTCCAGCAACCTGCTGAAGCACCAGAGCACCCACACCGGCGAGCGCCCCTACACCTGCGCCCAGTGTGGCAAGGGCTTCACCCAATCCAGCAACCTGCAGGTGCACCAGCGCACCCACACCGTCGAGCGTCCCTACACCTGTGCCCAGTGCGGCAAGGGCTTCACCAGCTCCACCCGGATGCTGTCCCACCTGCGGGTGCACGCCGTCGACAGTCCCGTCCCCAGGCCAGTGTGTCGAGAGCGCTTTGCCATGGCCTCCCACACCCTGTCTCGCCAGCATGTGCACACCAGTGGCCAGCCCTACGACTGCCCGTACTGTGGTGAGGCGTTTGACAGCTCGCGGGGGCTGCGCAAGCACCGGCGGGCCCACGCTCGCGAGCAGCCGCTCCCACTGTGACAAGGGAGCGTGGGGGCTGCGGGAGCACCAGCGGATACACACCAGAGAGAGACCCTTTGTGTGCGCTGAGTGTGGCAAGGGTTTCACCCGCCTCTCCAGCCTGTGGCAGCACCGGCGTACCCACAGCGGTGAACGTCCCTTCCCCTGTCCGTCCTGTGGTAAGGGCTTCACCCGCCTTGACCACTTGCTGGAGCACCGGCCAGTCCACACCGGCCGGCGCCCCTTCACCTGCCCGCTCTGTGGCAAGGCCTTTGCCTGCTGGCACACCGTCACGTGGATAGGTGCTGTTTAGGTAAACAGGAAATGTTGGAAGGAATGGGTAACATTTCAGGCTCGACCCGAAATGTCACCCGGTCCTTTTCTCCAGAGATGCCGCCTGACCCGCTGAGTTATTCCAGCATTTTGTGGCCTTTTTTGTGAACCTGCTGTTCCTTTTTTTTAAAACCATTCTAGTTAACTGAATGCAATACTCCAAATGCTGCCTGACCAATGTCCCTTAAAGCTGCACCTATACATTCCTCTCTCCTTATCATGCATCCTTTTATGCCCTTATTTTCCATCGCCTCTGTCACTTACTTCACTTATCTGCCGATCACCCCCTCATTTGTCAACATAGTGTCAGTCTGAAGAAGGGTCCCGAAATGTCTATCCATGCTCCCCACACATGCTGCCTGATCCGCTGAGTTACTCCAGCACTCTGTGAAATTACACCTATCCATGTTCTCCACAGATGCTGTCCGACCCGCTGAGTTACTGCAGCACTTCGTATTAGAGTCATAGAGTGATACAGTGTGGAAACAGGACCTTCAGCCCAACTTGCCCACATCGACCAACATGTCCCAGCTACACTAGTTACACCTGCCTGCATTTGGTCCATATCTCTCGAAACTTGGCCTATCTATGTACCTGTCTATAACTGTTTCTTAAACGTTGGGATAGTCCCAGCCTCAACTACCTCCTCCGGCAGCTTGTTCCACACAACTTGCCACTCAGATTCCTGTTAAATCTTTTCCCCTTCACCTTGAACCCATGTCCTCTGGTCCTCGATTCCCCCAGTCTGCGCAAGAGATTCTGTGCATCTAACTAAATTGTGCTCTAGGCAAGGTTCCAGCATCTACAGTTTCTTGTGTCTCCCTCACCGATATCCACCTAACACTTCCGAAGATGGGTCTCAACGTGAAACGTCACCCATTCTTTCTCCCTAGAGATGCTGCATGTCCCGCTGAGTTACTCCAGCATTTTGTATCCACCTATCACTTGCCAGGCTTTGTCCAGCCCCCATCTCTCTTTTCCAGCTTCTTCCCCCCACCCTCTCCAATGTCTGAAGAATCCTGACTCAAAACGTCCATTCCCTCTAAAATGGTGGAGGAACTCGGTGGGTCAGGCTGCATCTGTAGAGGGAACGGAATCTAAGTCGACCACTCCAACCTCTCCTTTCCAAGCTTCTCCACCCCCCACACCAAGAAATCTGAAGAAGGGTCCTGACCTAGAATGTTGCCTGTCCATGCTCTCCAGAGGTGCAAGTTACTCCAGGAATTGTGTCTCTTTTTGTGAAACAGCATCTGCAGTTCCTTGTATCTAGACTAGGCGTGCATTTCGCCCTTCACTTGCGCTTGGTCCGCCAACGCCTGCTGGATCTCCCGGTAGCCAACCATTTTAGCTCCCCTTCCCACTCCCACACTGGTATTTCCCTCGTGGGCCTCCTCCATTGCCAGAGTGAGGTGACACGCAAACTGGAGGACAGCACCTCATAGCTTACAGCCCAATGACATGAACATTGAATTCTCTAAATTAAACAGACATCCCGCCCCCCCTCATGTGTCAATCTCTTCGTCATTCCTCTGTCTTCTCGCTGGGGAAAGGCGTCGGGATTAATCCGAAGTCAATGTTTCCCTATTTGAAATATGTTTTAAAAGTATGTTTTAGTGTTTCTAGGTTTGTTTTACACGGGGGGGGGGGGGGGAATTGGGGGAAACTTCTTTTCAGTCACTTACCTCGACGGAGATGCGATTTTTCTCCTTTGCCGAGGATCGCCCGTGAGGAGCTCCAACCTCGGGGCCTGTGGACTTTAACACCGTGAAGCCCGCGGTCTCCGGTAAGAAGAGGCCGACTCGGGAGCTCCATGCTGCGGAGTGTTCCAATCCTTCCTGACGCCGGAGTTTTGGTCATCCTGACGCGAGGGCTTCCGACATCGAGGAAGATGATTGAACTTTATTACCTTCCATCACAGTGCGGAATGTGGATTCCGCTGTGGTGGATGTTTCTGTTAAATTTTTATTTTACGTGGCTGTGTGTCTTGTTGCTTTTTACTTAGTATGGCGGTATGGTAACTGAAATATCGCTGTACCTTAATTGGTGCATGTGACAGTAAATGTGAACTGAACTAACTATCTTGAAAACATCCAGTATACTCTGTGATCGATGTGTTAGACGTCCTTGCTCCAACTCTGTATAAACATATGACGATGTTTCCAAAATACCATAAAAGGATGCTGTATGCCTTTGTTTAGTAGAGTGATGGCCCAGGCTGGTTAAGTATGTGTTGCAAACTTGACTTTGTATCCCCAGCACTCTCGCTGGCTAAATGATCAGTAAAGCTTGTGTTGGTTGATCTAACTTATTGTGAGTTGTCTGTTTTAAGAAATGAACCTTAACAGTTCTGGACTCCCCAACATGGGGAACATGTTTCCTGCATCTACCCTGTCCAATCCCTCACTAATTGTGTTTGATTCTATAAGAATCCCGCTCATCCTTCTGAATTCCAGTCAATACAAGCCCAGTCGACCCATTCGTTCAACATATGTCAGTCCCGCCATCATCTCAGGAATTAACCTTGTGAACCTGCGCTGCACTCCCCCAATAGCAATAATGTCGTTCCTCAAATTAGGAGACCACAACTGCACACAATTCTCCAGGTGTAGTGTCACTAGGGCCCTGTACAACTGCAGTAGGACCTCCTTGCTCCTAAACTCAACTCCTCTCGCTCTGAAGGCCAACATGCCATTAGCTTTCTTCACTGCCTGCTGCACCTGCATGCTTACTTTCAGTGACTGATGTACAAGGACACCCAGGTGTCGTTGTACTTCCCATTTTCCTAACCTGACACTATTCTGATAATACAGAGTGCTGGAGTAATACCTTACACTTCCTTATCTCTGTGTCTCCCTCTCGTGTGACTCTCAGTCTGAAGAAGGTTCCTTCACTCCAGAGATGCTGCCTGTCCCGCTGAGTTACTCCAGCATTTTGTGTCTGTCTGTGGAGAACATGTGGATAAAGGCTGTTTTTTTCTGTCACGACCATTCTTCAGGCCTGAAACATCGTCTATCCAAATTGACCAGAGATGCTGCCTGACCCGCTGAATTACACCAGCACTCTGAAACGTCACCTCTCCATGTTCCCCACAGATACTGCCTGACATTCCTCTCTCCTTATCTCACACCTTTTTATCTCCTTATTTTCCCTTGACTCTGTCACTTATTTCACTCATCTGCTGATCCCACCCTGAACTGTTAAAATAGTGTCAGTCTGAAGAAGGGTCCTGACCCGAAATGTCACCTATCCATGTTCCCCACAGATGCTGCCTGACCCGCTGAGTTACTTCAGCATTCTGTGAAACGTCACCAATCCATGTTCTCCAGGGATGCTGTCTGACCCGCTGAGTTACTCCAGCACTCTGTGAAACGTCACCTATCCATGTTCCCCACAGATGCTGCCTGACCCACTGAGTTACTCCAGCACTCTGTGAAACAACACCTATCCATGTTCTCCAGTGATGCTGCCTGACCCGTTGTTACTCCAGCACTCTGTGTCTATTGAGCAAGAGCATCCATATACAACTATCTGTCCAGTCCAAAGCTCAATGAATAACCACTCTACACATCGCACACGGCTTCCTTTCACCAGAAAGTCTTTCATGCTTTGCCTGGGGTAGTTATCATTAACCACTTCACACAAGTGGTTAATGACTAGTTTACATTAACTTTGAAATGTCACCGATCTGTGTCTGTCTTCAATATTCACACCAATGGCGGAATGGCCAACTCCTGCACCTATTTTTCTGTTTCCCTGGTTTCAGGGCTTTTACAAATGTTGGCATCGAGGGAATGGGTGTATTCCGGGGTAAGGAAATGGGCTATAAATGTGCAATAAAGAACCATTTTGCAGTAAAGAGCACAATTAAATCTATTTGTTCGACAGCAACTTCCAATATGCATTGAATTCATATATTAAGTTGCTCCAGTTTGTGGTGATCTAATGCACTGCAGGCTCGGTGGGAGTGTTGACCACAGTGTAGTGGCCATTTGGCCTGTTTTGCATGTCATTGATGATGGAATGTACCTTTAAATTTTAGACTGCCCGTTATATTGTGGGTGGGAGTTACGATGTGTTTTTGGGCGTGTTTGGAGCTTAGATGCTTGCGCAGAAGTTTTTAGTTTTTAGATTAGTTTGGAGAGACGTCGGAGAAGGTTAACCCTTCTCCATCTGAAAGAATGGAGAAAGGGTCCTGAACTGAAAGAAATTTTCATTAGGCGAGAAATAGTGTTGGGTAGGCTAATGGGACTGAAGGATAATGGTCTGCATCCCAGGGTTCTCAGGGAGGTGGCTCTAGAAATAGTGGACGCATTGGTGATCATTTCTAGTGTATCTAGACTTTCAGGAAGCCTTTGATAAGGTCCCGCACGGGAGACTGATGACTAAAATTAGAGCACATGGTATTGCAGACCGGAAGCAAAGAGTAGGAGTGAACGGGTCCTTTTCAGAATGGCAGGCAGTGGCGAGTGGAGTACTGCAAGGCTCGGTGTTTGGGCCGCAACTGTTTACCATATATATTAATGATTTGGAAGAGGGAATTTGGAGCAACACGAACAAGTTTGCGGATGACACAAAGCTGGGTGGCAGTGTGAGCTGTAAAGAGGAGGTTAGGAGGTTGCAGGGTGACCTGGACAGGTTGAGTGAGTGGGCAGATGCGTGGCAGATGCAGTATAATATAGATAAATGTGAAGTTATCCACTTTGGCGGCAAAAACAAGGGGGCAGATTATTATCTCAATGGGGTTACGTTAGGTTAGGTAAGGGGCAGGTGCAGCGAGACCTGGGCGTCCTTGTAAACCAGTCACTGAAAGTTGGCTTACAGGTACAGCAGGCAGTGAAGATAGCTAATGGAATGTTGGCCTTCATAACAAGAGGATTTCACATATAGGAGTAAAGAGGTTCTTCTGCAGTTGTATAGGTGAGACCACATCTGGAGTATTGTGTACAGGTTTGGTCAAATTTGAGGAAGGACATCCTTGTGATTGAAACAGTGCAGCGAAGGTTCATGAAATTGATCCCTGGGATGGCGGGACTGTCATATGAGGAAATATTGAAAAGACT
Organism: Okamejei kenojei; assembly: GCA_035221665.1. Classification (NCBI taxonomy): domain Eukaryota; kingdom Metazoa; phylum Chordata; class Chondrichthyes; order Rajiformes; family Rajidae; genus Okamejei; species Okamejei kenojei. The sequence goes on from CM069170.1 coordinate 16,380,662, forward strand.
AGGCTTGTATTCACTAGAGATTAGAAGGATGAGGGGGATCTTATAGAAACATATCTATCTATCTATCTATCTATCTTATACATTTAAAACTTTGTGTGTGTGTGTTTGTGTGTGTCATTTTTCTTATTTTGCTGGCGTAATAATCTGAAGGTAGCAGGGAGATGAGTGTGTGGCCAGGGTGGTGTGGGTCCTTGATGATGCTGCCAGCCATTTTGAGGCAGCGACTGTGGTAGATCCCCTTGATGGAAGGAAGGTCAGAGCCGATGATGGACTGGGCAGTGTTTACTACTTTTTGTAGTCTTTTCCTCTCCAGGGCACGCAAGTTGCCGAACCAAGCCATGATGCAACCGGTCAGCAAGCTCTCGGTAGATGTTAGAGAGAGTCCTCCTTGACAGACCGACTCCCCGTAATCTTCTCAGGAAGTAGAGGCGCTGATGAGCTTTCTTAATAATTGCATCTGTGTTCTCGGACCAGGAAAGATCTTCACAGATGTGCACGCCCAGAAATTTGAAGCTCTTGACCCTTTCAACCATCGACCCGTTGATATAAACAGGACTGTGGGTCCCCATCCTACTCCTTCCAAAGTCCACAATCAGTTCCTTGGTTTTGCTGGTGTTGAGGGCCAGGTTGTTGTGCTGGCACCATATGGACAGTCGCTCGATCTCTCTTCTGTACTCGGACTCATCCCCATCGGTGATACGTCCCACAACAGTGGTGTCGTCAGCAAACTTGATGATGGAGTTTGCACTATGACCGGCATCGCAGTCATGAGTATAGAGTGAGTACAGCAGGGGGCTGAGCATGCAGCCTTGAGGTGCTCCCTTGCTGATTGTTATCGAGTCTGACACATTTCCACCAACACGGACAGACTGTGGTCTGTGAATGAGGAGGTCGAGGATCCAATTGCAGAGGGATGCGCAGAGACCCAGTTCTGCGAGTTTGGTAACCAGCTTGGTAACCAGATGACTGTGTTATATGTCGAGCTGTAGTCAATGAATAACAGCCTGACATATGAGTTCTTGTTGTCCAAGTGGTCCAGAGCGGAGTGGAGGGCCAGCGAGATCACGTCCACCGTTGATCTGTTGTGGCGGTAAGCGAACTGCAGTGGGTCCAGGTTTTTGTCGAGGTAGGAGTTGATTTTAGATTACCTTTATTGTCATTCAGACCTTTCGGTCTGAACGAAATTTCGTGCCTGCAGTCATACATATAATAGAAGTAACAAAAACACACAATAAACACAAATTTAACATCCACCACAGTGAGTTCACCAAACACCTCCTCACTGTGATGGAAGGCAAAAGTCTTAGTCTTTGTCCCTTCCCTCCTTGTTCTCCCTCAGCGCTGAGGCGATCCAGGCCTCCGATGTTGTGACCCCGCGGGGTGTTGGTAAGCGGCTCAGTCCCGCGGCTGAATCCAGCTCCGCGAACGGGCCGGTTCCAAACGCCCGCGGCCCGGGGCGGTCAAAGCTGCCGAAAGTTGCCGCCCTCCAGTCCAGCGGACGCAGCTGTTGTTGCGGGAGCCCCAGAAAAACAGGTCACCGACCTGCGGCCTGCGAGCTCCCGATGCTATCGTTTCCCCCGAAGGAAGAGACTAAACCATGTTTCTCCCCCCCCACCCATCCCCCCCCCCCCCACACTTACACAACCTAATAAACTAACTAAACCAAACTAAACTAAAACAGACATAATCAAAAACAACAACAAAAGAAAAAAACAGACGGACTGCAGGCGAGGCCGCAGCTGCCAGGCAGCGCCGCCACTTCCCATGATCAACCTCTCGAAGCACTTCATCACCACAGGCGCTAGTGCCACAGGTCGATCGTCATTGAGGCCCGTCACCTTGCTCTTCTTGGGCACCGGTATTATTGATGCCCTTTTGAAGCAGGTGGGAACCTCAGACCTCGGAAGTGACAGGTTGAAAATGTCCGTAAAAACTCCAGCCAGTTGGTCCGCACAGGTTTTTAGAACACGACCAGGTATGCCATCAGGTCCAGACGCTTTTCGAGGGTTCGCCCCTCTGAAGGATTTCCTGACGTCGGCCTCTGTGACTGAGACTGAAATACCATGACAGCGAATGGGGGCTCGGGAAGGCACATCTGTGTTCTCCCTATCAAAGCGTGCATAAAACGCATTGAGCTCATCAGGGAGTGATGTATCGCCGACATCCGAGCTGCCTCCTGGTTTCGCCTTGTAGGAGGTGATTGCATTCAGTCCCCGCCACAGCTGCCGAACATCTGTCTCATCCTCCAGTTTGGAGCAGAACTCCCTTTTGGCCTTTTTGATGGCCTTACCAAGGTCGTATCTGGACTTCGTGTAGACCACTGTATCATCAGACATGAATGCCCGGTGTCTGGTCTTCAGAAGAGTGCAGATCTCACAGTTCATCCAAGGTTTCTGATTTGGAAACACTCGGAAGGTTTTTGTAGGGATGGTGAGAAGATTACTTGAAGAACGTTTTGTTGATGAACAGAGGATTGCGAACGCTTACATGGAGAAGGCCCATGCTTGGAATGAAATCAAGCCAGAAGATGTGGAAAAATTGAGTGATTATGCAATATTTCTGAGAAGATGTTGCAGCTCGATGAGAAATCTCAGCTACATGGAGGAAATGAATCATGCAAGTAATATGAGAATCATCATTAACAAGTTGCCCAGAAGGATGAGAAAAAAGTGGAGAGATAGGGCAGATGAAATACAAGAGCAAAGTACGGTACATGTCAGACTCATACAACGGAACTATTGAAGATCGCAGACAACTTGCAACTTATAAAGGCTCTACCTTTTCCAAAACTGAAGAAAGATCTGAACCTAAGAGAAGTAGTTTTGCTATCACGACCGTATCTGTGGAAAAGAAAGATGAAAGAAAAAGAAAGGTGTCTACTAGCAAGCAAATAGTATTTTGTTTGTTTGTAAAGTTGGTCATACCATAAGATGGTGTTGAAGATTCAAGATGAAAGGATATGAAGACAAGATGGATTTCTTGAAAGAGAAGGGAATCTGTTTTGGATGTTTGAAGAAAGGACATATGGTGAGAGACTGTAAGAGTCCTATAATTTGTTATGAATGCAATCAATATCATCCTGAAGCACTTCACATTGAAGAATAGCTACAAGAGCACCAGGAAGAAGAAGAAGAACTGGAACAAACGGATGATGAAATACCAGAGCAAATAGAAGATGAACTGGAACAAACAGAACAGGGCGACAAGCCAACCACTAGAAATGCTATCACCTCGCCTCAAGTAACTGCTCATATTGGGGCCAGGGTAGAAGCTCGCAATTTTTCTATCTTACCAGTGCAAGTAAGGAACAGCAAGACTAATACAGTGTTGCAAACATGTGATTTGCTGGATTATGGAAGTTGGACTACCTTTTGCGCAGAAAGCCTGACGAGATGGCTGAATATCACAGAAGAGACTAAGATTGGATTACATACCATGAATAAAGATAAAGAGAGCATGAGTCATTACATTACGAGTGTAAAGTGGATTCACGGATACCGTTAGATCTTCACTACTTTATTAATCACACATTATTGCCCTAGCTGTACGTGGTCTGTCACGATCACCAGAGAGAGAGCTAGGGGCGTGTAGGTTACAATTATACTAACTGGTGGGGGAGTGGTTAGCATGGACAACGTTACTATCAATTAAAGGTGTACACGCATATCATCTACATCCTTCCTCTACAAAAACAAACAGTGAGTGACAGGGCGACCACGTCTCATGCGCTAGGGTAAATGCAAACAGTAAGGCACGGGAATGCAGAATCACACGTAATCGCCGTAACGGACCGGCGGCCTGACCAGGCGACCAGACCGGGTCCGAACCTCGCCATCACCTCCTTCCCCGACGGGAACAAGCGGGGACGACGCTGGGGCATGGTGGGGGCTACGGACAGGAGAACCCCTGGGCGATGAGGGCATCGGGGGGGGACGGCGAAGAGAAGGGAGAGGGAGCCGGAGAAAACGGGACCGCAGCCGGGAGACGGACAGGAGAAGGACGATGGGGGGTTGCAAGGCACTAGGCCGCGAAAGTGGCAGCGGGGGGGGGGGGCATATAGAGCCGCCGGGGGAGGGAGAGGCTCGTTCACGAGCCAGAGATGCTGATTGGACTGGCGGTACACCTTGCCGTCGTGGTTGACAAGGTACGAACAAGGGGAGCCGGCAGAACCGACGACCACGGCCAGCTTGGAGCGGCCAGAAATGGACCTCGTACGGACGACCTGGCAGGGAAGAAGAGGGCGAAGGACACGGCAGGACCTGTCATGGGAACGCTTCTGTATCCGTGAATCCCACTTCTGACACCATGTAAAGTGGATTCACGGATACCGTTAGATCTTCACTACTTTATTAATCACACATTATTGCCCTAGCTGTACGTGGTCCATCACGATCACGAGAGAGAGAGCTAGGGGTGTGTAGGTTACAATTATACTAACTGGTGGGGGAGTGGTTAGCATGGACAACGTTACTATCAATTAAAGGTGTACACACATATCATCTACAATGAGTATGGAGATATCCAGTTTTGACGAAGATAATTTCATACCGGTGGTATCTGAAGTGTTTACGCATGGAACTATGCCTGTTGGTCGTCAAAATATACCAAGACATGAAGAATTAAAGCAATGGTCTTATCTGAAGGATGTCAAGATATCTGAAATAGATTCTTGTGTTGATCTACTTATCGGAATGAATGTTTTGAAGGCTTTGGAACCTATACAGATTGTTAGGAGCTAAGGTGATGGACCGTATGCTACGAAAACCCGACTTGGATGGGTTATCTATGGCTCCTTGAAAAGGAACCACAAAATCGAAGATCAGAAGAACTGTCCTGCCATTGCTGTCAATCAAATGTCTACTGATGAATTAGAAAAGCCGGTGATGCAGCCATACAATCTTGACTCTAATGAAAGTACCAGCAAATCATCTGAAGAGATGTCGAATGAAGAATTGAAATTCATGGATGTTATGAACTACTCAGTGAAAACTAGTGGACACTGTTGTGGAGACTTACCTTTCAAACAAGAAAGTGTTAATCTATCAAATAATCGTAGTGTGGCAGAGCAAGGTATCCAGACTTTGAAACGTAAGTTTGGCGAGAAGCGTAAATTTCATGAAAGAAGAATCTCTTTGAAGAATAATTTCTACAAGGATGATTGCTTAAAATCTAGGCCTACTTAGCAGGAAACAATTCTACCAGTAGAACATTTAACTTCTCTTTGCAATAAGGGAGGATTTATACTTTCGAAGTGGGACAGCGACAATTGTGAAAGCATTCCACTAGATGACAGAGCCAAATAAACCAGAGAGTTGGATTTGGACAGCCACGATCTGCCAATGGAGAGTTACTAACGTGGTACAACTGAAATACGTTGACACAGAAGGAAATCCTGGGAATGAAGTCTCCAGAGAACTGACAGTGAACCTTTTCTTAAGCGAGAAGAAATGGATCAATGAACTAAAATCTCTCTGCAAGCCAGACAGAGAGTGGCCAAAGCTTGAGCTGGGAATTGAAATCTCTGCTAAAGATTCCGACATTAAATCAAACTTAACGGTGAACTTTATTGCTAAAGATCCTGTTATTCTTTTGAAGGATTTTCATACTTCAACATTGCTGTTACAACACATCAATGAGTTGATCGGACATGGAGGAAGACGTTTCATGCTATCAAAGCTTTGGACTATTATCTTTTGGACTGTATACTAGGTATCTGCACATCGATGGAGCTGATATGGAAAGGGTCAGCAGTGTGAAGTTCCTAGGACTCCACCTGTCAGATGACCTGACGTCCACGACCAACACCACAGCACTGGTCAAGAGAGCCCAGCAGCGACTACACCCTCTCCGTAGACTACGGAAAGCAGGTCTCCCCACTGCACACCTACGAACTTTTTATAGGGGGACAATCGAGAGCACATTAACCTACGGCATCACTTCCTGGTTCGGGAGCTGCAAGGCGTACGAACGGCACTAACTGGACAGGATTGTGAAGACCGCCAGCAGGATTATTGGTGCTCCACTCCCTTTCCTGTTGGACATATACAGGAAGAGATGTATCAGCAGAGCCATCTCCATCATCAAAGACCCCTACCACCCATCGCATCACATATTCTCCATCCTGCCATCTGGGAAGAGGTACAGGAGCATCAGCTGCAAAACCAGCAGGGTGCTCCTCAGCTTCTTCCCGCAGGCTATAAGACTGATAAACGGACTTTGCCCCCTGCCAAAGTATCGCGCACCAACCTCCAACCTGGACACACTGAAGCAGAGCCATTGACATGCCGCTGCCGATTGGAACTCATGATATATGTATTTTTATTTTTATTTCTATTTATTTTTTACCGCACACTGAATGGACACTGGTTGAGCAATGTTTTTTCGTTTCCTCTGGGTGTGTGAGTACTCAGGAAAAATGATGATAAAGATGTACAATACAATACAATAGGTATCATGCCTGATCTTAAGGGTTTGGTATGCACAATACGACTTTAAACAAAACCACTGTTGGAATAAGATTAATAACTAAGATGTGCTTGCTTCAAGAAGATGAAAGTGAAGATGGAAGAGTTGATATGGAATTCAGATTGCAGGTATATAGTGCATGCGATGTATAGCCTTTATGGCCACTTTTTTAATGTTTATTTTTGTAGAATATTTGTATTAGAAGTAAATACATATTAAGAAGGAATAACATAAAATCAAAAAAGAAGAAACATATTATTCGTCACATACATTCTTAATATTTTTAAAGTTTACAGTCGTTCTTATTTATACTTCTATACTTTTTATTATTTTATAACAGAAAGAAAATAGTAAAGAGAAATAATAAAAATAAATAAAATAGAAGTAGAAAATCGATAAAATGAGTGGAGTATAAAGCAAGATATTCTTCATTGGAGATATATGCGTGGTCTATTGTATATAGTTCTTCATCTATTCCTTCATTCAGGCTTCAGTCAGGCCCTCGAACCGGACCTCCTTGACCCTTTAAGTATTCAATAAATGGAGACCATATTCCTCTGAATTGATCTAGTTTGTCCAAAAGGACAAGTCTTAGTCTTTCCAGATGAAGTGTCTCTGACATTTCTGTAATCCACATTTTGATTGTGGGGGATGTAGGACCTTTCCAAAATCTTAGAATTAGTTTTTTACCAATTATTAAACCATAACCAATAAAAATTATTTGCTGTGTTGTTAGTAGATGATCCGTTTCTATTATTCCTAATATGATTAATTTTGAGTCTGGAGTCAGATTTGCATTAACTACTTTCGAGATTATGTTAAAAATTTCTATCCAAAAATTAGTAATTTTTGTACATTTTGTGAATGAATGCGTTAGATTAGCTTCTAAATGCTGACATTTATCACATGTAGCAGAAACATTTGAAAAAATTCTGTTTAATTTGGATTTCGAAAAGTGTAATCTATGTAAAACTTTAAATTGTATCAGGGAGTGTCTGGTATTTAATGAGCAGTGGTGTATATGTTGTAAACTTTCATTCCATACTTCTACACTAATTGTTTGTCCTAATTCGTTTTCCCATGCTTGCCTATATATTTCCGACTTTGGTAAATCATTTTCCAGTAAAATATTATAAATATATGATATTAATTTTTCTGTATTTGGATATTTAGACATTCATCTAAAATTTCTGTCTTTCTATTTCTAAAATCCCGTGTGTTTGATTTAACATAGTCTCTAATTTGTAAATATCTAAAGTACTCTTTTGAGTGTAATCCATAATTTTGTTGTAATTCCTGAAATGAAAGGAATAAACTTTCCCTGTAGAGATCACCCATCTTATTTATTCCATAGTTCTCCCATTTAAAAAAACCGTTATCCACCATTGAAGGTTTAAAAGTGATGTCATTTACAATGGGAAGAGCCAGTGGTATACTTTCTAATTTTAATGTTTTCTTTAATTGTTTCCAAATACGTATGCCACTTTCTATTATTGGATTTCCTCTATAACTTTTTTTAATGTATTTTAGTATTAGCAAATAAAATCGAGCTAATTTCAAATGGTGAACAATCTTCCTTTTCCATTTTTAACCAGTTTGGTTGATTATCTACTTCTTCCAACCAAAAGTTAATATTTTTAATATTAACTGCCCAATAATAAAACATAAAATTAGGCAATGCAAAACCTCCATTCATTTTTGATTTACATAGATATTTTTTATTTATTCTATGGCTCTTATAATCCCAAATAAAGTTGGTAACTAAACTTTTTTCATGTTTATTTGTAATTGCCTCATTATGTATTCGGAACAATTAGGGCCGGTATGTAGTGGCCATTTGGCCTGTTTTGCATGTCACTAATGATGGCATGTCCCTTTTAGACTGCCCGTTATATTGTGGGTGGGATTTATGACGTGTTTTTGGGCGTGTTTGGAGCTTAGATGCTTGCGCAGAAGTTTAGTTGTTAGATTAGTTTGGAGAGCCGATGGGGAAGGTTGGCCCTTCTACCATGCGGGGTCCACGGGAGATCTAAAGGAGATCATGCAGGCTCACGCGAGGTCTATGCCAGATCTTGCCAATGTTACGGAGACACGATAAATTTTATAATGTCTAAAGTAATAAGTTGGAGTTCGAGGAAGATTGTAGTAACGAGTCGGAAGAAACTTGGATGGATCTTACTGTTGTCTATCAACAATAAAGCATATAATCATTAAAAGACTGTGTTTTGAAGCCATATCTGAGAAGAAGCTCTGAAGGTCTCTGTGAGTGAGCTTGCATGCATTGAGAAGACACCCAATTCAACCATTCTCATCCAAAAAGCGGCTAGGGTGCTAATTACCTGAAAGATATGAAAATCTGCAGCTACATTAAGTAAGGGATTTGACAGGATAGATGCCGGAAACATGTTCCCCATGTTGGGGGAGTACAGAACTGTTAAGATACATTTCTTAAAACAGACAACTCACAATAAGTTAGATCAACCAACACAAGCTTTACTGATCATTTAGCCAGCGAGAGTGCCAGGGGATACAAAGTCAAGTATGCAACACATACTTAACCCTCCTGGGCCATCACTCTAATGAACAAAGGCATACAGCATCTTTTTATAGTATTTTGGAAACGTTGTCACATGTTTATACAGAGTTGGAGCAATGACGTCTAACACTTCAATCACAGAGTATACCCATTCAAAGCATTCTTGTCACTAACACAATACTTCTCATGCTATGGTTATATCGATCACAAACTTTAGTTACAAACCCCCAAATTACAGGAACTTAATCAAAGGTCTATCATCTGCAGTACCTTCTTAAACAATGTAAGGATCTTTATCAATTACCCACAAAAGTTCCTGTTTACAGAGACCCAACTCCAAAGGAAACACATCCTCTCTCAAGGCTTCTGTTTACAGAAGCCAGCACCTTCTCAGGAAACAAATCCTCTCCCACCATTGTCAATATCTTTTGCTTGGGCACAACAGGAAGCAGCTTGGATGCAGTTTGAGTGCTGACCTCCAATTTCCTGATCACCCAGCCTTTCTACAGCAGAGAATTACAAAGCTTCAGAACTCAAAACGCAAAGAAGTCAAATTAATCTTTACTTAATAAAATATCTTACGTTATAATTTATATTATATAACTAGGATATTATCAGAACCAAGGGCCACCGTTTAAGAATAACGGGTAGATCATATAGGACTGGGAAGAGGAAAAACTTTTTCAACCAGAGAGTTGTGAATCTGTGGAATTCCCTGCCACAGAAGGTAGTGGAGGCCAATTCACTGGAAGTGTGCCAGCAGGATGGAGGAGGGGCAAAGGTCTTGCCACAGAGCGGGCAGGTGAAGGGGAGCTGGCCGGTGCGGACTCGCCAATGCTCGAGCAGATGGTCAAGACGGGGGAATCCCTTCCCACAGGACGGGCAGGGGAAGGGACGCTCACTGCTGTGGGTACGCCGGTGCTGCCACAGGCTGGACATGCGGGTGGAACCCTTGCCACACTCAGCGCACACAAACGGTCTCTCTCTGCTATGTATCTGCTGGTGCTCCTGCAGCCCTCATGCTCCCTTGTCACAGTGGGAGCAGCTGCTCTCCGACGTGGGCCCGCCGGTGCTGGCGCAGCCCCCGCGAGCTGTCAAACGCCTCTCCACAGTACGGGCAGTTGTTGGACTGGCCACTGGTGTGCACATGCTGATGAGACAGGGAGTGCGAGGCCTTGGCAAAGCGCTCTCGACACACCGGGCTGGGAATGGGACTGTCGCCGGCGTGCACCCGCTGGTGGGACAGCAGCCTGGTGGAGTTAGAAAAGCCCTTGCCGCACTGGGCACAGGTGTAGGGGCGCTCGCCGGTGTGGGTGCGCTGGTGCACCAGCAGGTGACCGGATTGGGTGAAGCCCTTGCCGCACTGGGCACAGGTGTAGGGGCGCACGCCGGTGTGGGTGCGCTCGTGCACCAGCAGGTTGCTGGAGTTGATGAAGCCCTTGCCACACTGGGTGCAGGTGTAGGGGCGCACGCCGGTGTGGGTGCGCTGGTGTACCAGCAGGTTGCCAGATTGGGTGAAGCCCTTGCCACACTGGGCGCATGTGTAGGGGCGCTCGCCGGTGTGGGTGCGCTGGTGCTTCAGCAGGATGCCGGAGCGGGTGAAGCCCTTGCCGCACTGGGCACAGGTGTAGCAGAGCTCGCCGGTGTGGGTGCGCTGGTGGTAGAGCAAGCTGGTGCAGCAGTTGAAGCCCTTGCCGCACTGGGCACAGGTGTAAGGACGCTCGCCGGTGTGGGTGTGCTGGTGCTGCAGCAGGTGGTCGGATCTGGTGAAGCCCTTGCCACACTGGGCACAGGTGTAGGGGCGCTCGCCGGTGTGGGTGTACTGGTGCTGCAGCAGGTAGCTGGATCTGGTGAAGCCCTTGCCACACTGGGCGCATGTGTAGGGGCGTTCGCCGGTGTGGGTGCGCTGGTGCTTCAGTAGGTAGTTGGATCTGGCGAAGCCCTTGCCACACTGGGCACAGGTGTAGGGGCGCTCGCCGGTGTGGGTGCGCTGGTGCTCCCGCAGGCCGCTGTACTGGGTGAAGCCCCTGCCGCAGTCGCTGCAGGTGAAGGGCCGCTCCCCGGTGTGCAACCGCATGTGCACCTTCAGTTCTGTGAACGATTTGAATCCTTTGCCGCAGTTGGAGCAGGTGAAGGGCCGCTCACTGCTGTGCACCCGCTGGTGCACCCGCAGCCCCACCAACTGGGTAAAGCTCTTGCCGCATGTGGTGCAGCAATAGGGCTTCTCGCCCGTGTGCAGTTGCCGGTGGGTCTCCAGGACATTCGTCGTCTTGAAACTCTTGCCGCACTCCGAGCAGTTGAAGGGGCGTTCTCCTGTGTGCACCCGCCGGTGGGTCTCCAGCTCGCTCGGGCTCCGGCAGGCCTGGCCACACACGTCGCACTCACAACGCTTCTCCTTGTGGCCCGTCATGTGGTCCTCCATCGAAGCTCAGCCCCTCGAAGCTCAGCCCGCACACTCTCCGTCCACAGCAACGGCTCCTAAACCCTGCAGGAGGGGAACAGAGGGTCAACAAGCTGGCAAACAGAACATTACTAGCACATATTGGGAGCGTTTATGGTGGAAACCGTTATATAATTCTGCGCGGCACACTGCGCTGGTACAGTTGCTGCCTCACCACCAGAGACCCGGGGTCGATCCTGACTACGGGTGCTGTCTGTGCGGAGATTGTACGTTGACCTGCATGGATTTTTACTCTGGGTGTTCCGGTTTCCTCCAACATTTCAAAGACGTTCAGGGTTGTAGGTTAATCGGCCTCCACAATTTGTTAAATTGTCCCTAATCGGTTATCGCTGGTCAGCGCGGACTCCGTGCGCTGAAACAAAACGCCACCCATTCTTTCTCTCCACAGATGCTGCCTGACCCGCTGAGTTACTCCAGTACTTTGTGTCTATCTTCTCCACAGATGCTGCCTGACCCGCTGAGTTACTCCAGCACTTTGTCATAGAGTGATACAGCGTTGGAAAGAGGCCCTTCGGCCCAACTTGTACCCGCACTGCTAGATCTCTCGGTTCCACACATTCCGCAAGCTCAGAGTTGTACAGAGTCCTAGTGAGATCACACCTGGAGTACTGTGTGCTGTTTTGGTCCCCTAGTTTGAGGAAGGACATTCTTGCTATTGAGGGAGTGCAGCGTAGGTGTGCCAGGTTAATTGCCGGGATGGCGGGACTCTCATATGCTGAGAGAATGGAGTGGCTGGCTTGTACTCTGGAATTTAGAAGGATGAGGGGATCTTATTGAAACATATAAGATTGTTAAGGGTTTGGACGTGCTAGAGGCAAGAAACATGTCCCCGATGCTGGGGGAGTCCAGAATCAGGGACCACAGTTTAAGAATAAGGGGTAAGCCATTTAGAACAGAGATGAGGAAACACTTTTTCTCACGGAGAGTTGTGATTGGGCGATATGGGGAGATGGCAGGAATGGGTACTGATTCTGGGGGACAGTGTTAGCTGTGAGGAGGATGCTAGGAGGCTGCAAGGTGACTTGGATAGGTTCGGTGAGTGGGCAAATGCATGGCAGATGCATTATAATGTGGATATATATGAGGTTATCCACTTTGGCAGCACAAAAAGGAGGGTAGACTATTATCTGAATGGTGGCCGATTAGGAAAAGTGGAGATGCAATGAGATCTGTGTGTCATGGTACACCAGTCATTGAAAGTAGGCATGCAGGTGCAGCAGGCTGTGAAGAAAGCAAATGATATGTTGGCATTCACAGCAAAAGGATTTGAGTACAAGAGCAGGGAGGTTCTACTGCAGCTGTACAGGGTCTTGGTGAGGCCTCACCTGGAGTATTGCGTACAGTTTTGGTCTCCTAATCTGAGGAAATACATTCTTGCCATAGAGGGAGTACAGAGAAGGTTCACCAGACTGATTCCTGGTAGGGCAGGACTTCCATATGAAGAAAGACTGGATAGACTCGGCTTGTACTCGCTGGAATTTAGGAGATTGAGGGGGGATCTTATAGAGAATTACAAAATTCTTAAGGGGTTGGACATGCTAGAATGAGGAAGATTGTTCCCGATGTTGGGGAACTCCAGAACAAGGGCTCACAGTTTAGGAATAAGGGGGAAGGCTTTTAGGACCGAGATGAGAAAATCATTTGTCACGAAGAGAGTGGTGAGTCTGGAATTCTCTACCACAGAAGGTAGTTGAGGCCAGTTCATTGGCTATATTTAAGAGGGAGTTAGATGTGGCCCTTGTGGCTGAAGGGATCAGAGGGTATGGAGAGAAGGCAGGTACGGGATACTGAGTTGGATGATCAGCCATGATCATATTGAATGGCGGTGCAGGCTCGAAGGGCCGAATGGCCTCCTCCTGCACCTATTGTCTTTTTATATGCCCACACTTGTTCCCTCTGCCCCCCATTCATCCCCCTCGGCACCAAACCACTCCCCCTTGAATCCCTCCCCCCTCCCTTTGCTCCCTGCTTTCCCCCCGCTACTCACTTCACCCATTTTCCCGCCCCTAGCCTCTCACCCCCTCCCTCCCTCCCTCCCGGACTGTCTCCTCTCTCTCTCTCTGACCCTCTCACCCCCCCTTATTCCTGCCCCTCTCAGCCCCCACCGCTCAGAATATCTCTCTCCCTCTCCCCTCGAATTCTCTCTCTCCTCCCCCACTCCCTCTCTCACCCTCCCTCTCTCTCCACCCCTCTATCTGTCTCACTCTGCTCCCTCTCTCTCTCTCTGTCCCTCTCTCCCTACTCAATCCCTATCTCTCTCTCTCCCTCCCCCCCCACCCTTCTCTCTCTTCCCCTCCCTCCTCTCTCCTACCCCACTCCTCTCTTCCCTCCCTTCTCTCACCACCCCTCTATCTCTCTCACTCTGCTCCTTTTCTCTCCTCTCTCTCTCTCCTCTCTCTCTCTCTCTCTCTCTATCTCCCTCTCTCTCCTCTCCTCAACCAACCCTCTATTCTCTCTCAATCCTCACACTCTCTCCCTCTCCCGCCCTTTCTCTCTCTCACCGTCCAGTGCGGTCGGCTCCATCTTGGCCGCGACGTCATTTCCGGGCTGAGGCCCCTCTCGCCCCCCCAGCGTTGCGCTGGTCTCTCTGTCTGCTGGGCAACGGGCCGGCCTTGACGTCATGTCCGGGCTGATGCCCCTCTCCTCCTCCCCCCCCGCGTGGCGCGGGTCTCTCCTGGGGGTGGGGGGGGGGGGGGGGGGGGGGGGGGGGGGGGGCTACGGCCGTGGGGGGTGGGTGTGTGGGGGGGGGGCACGTCATGTCCGGGCTCGCCGGTGTTTTTGTTTTTGTTTGTTTTTGCCGTGTGTGTGTGGTCTCTCTTTGCGGTGCCAACGGGCCGGGCAGTGGTGGTCCGGGCTGATGATCTATGCGTGGGCGGTCTCTCTCTGTCTGCAGGGGCAACAACACGGGCCGGGGGCGCGACGTCATGTCCCGGGCTGATGCCCGTTGCGCGGTCTCTCTCGCTGTCTTCTGTTCGGGGAAGGGCCGGGCATGATTTGGTTGGGTGTAGGGGAGGCTCGGTGAGCCCTCATCCCCCCCCCCCCCCCTCAGTTGTTGTTGGGGCGGTCGGTGTGAAAGAGGAGAGAAGAGAGAGAGATAGTATAGGGGCGGGTGCTGACGGGGCGGGCGCGCGGGGCGGGCGTGAGAGTTGTGGGTGGGGGGTGGGTGGGTGGTGGTTGTGGGTGGTGTGGGTGTTGGGTGGTTGTTGTGGTTGGGGGGATTCGGCGTGGGGGGGGTGTTGTGGGTGTGTGTTGGGTTGTGTGTGTGTTGTGGGGGGTGGGGGGGGGGGGCCCCGTGGGTGTGTGGTTTGTTGTGGTGGTTTGTGTTTGGGGTCTCCGCGTCGCTCCCGGGAGACAGTGAGGGCCTGGCGGTCGGGGTTGGCGGAGCGCTCCCTCTCTCTCTCTCAGGGTGGTGGGTGGTGTGGGTGTCTCTCTGCTCAAATAGTGAGGTGACTGCGGGCTAATGTACACAGGCAAATTGATCTGAAAGGAAGGAGGATTGAGTGGGGGGATGTAGAGGGAAAAGAGAGAACTCGTTATCTATGATCTATCCCTCTCTCTCTATCTCTCTCCTCTATATCTTCGTATCTATCTCTATCTCTCTCTCTCTATCTATCTCTCTGATCTGAACACCGACTGCTAGTAACTTTATCTATCTGCTCTCTATCTCTTTAGTCTCGCTCTCTTTATTTCTCTCACTAGTATCTCTCTCTATCTCTTCACTATCATCTATCTGTATCTCGTCTCTATATCTTCTATCGCTACTCTCCTCTATTTCTCTCTCTATCTCTCTCTTTCTATCTATCTATCTATCTATCTATCTATCTATCTATCTATCCTGTATCTAATTTCTCTCTATACTCTATATCCATCTCTCTGTCGCTCTCTTTATTTCTCTCACTATATCTCTCTCCTCTCGCTCTCACTATACTCTCTCTCTCGATCTATATATGGTATCTGTTCTAAGCTCTCCATCTATCTCTCCATCACTCTATCCATCCTGTCTGTCTAATCGCTCTCTCCCTATTTCTCTCTCTATCTCTCTCTCATCGATCTTTCTCTCTCATCTATCTATCTCTATCTGTATCTCTCTATCTCTCTCTCTATGTCCAAACCTGCGTCGTTGTGGACATATTGTAAGATACTCTTTCCCTCTCATCTCTCTATCTCTATCTATCAATCTATATCTATCTTTCTATCTCGATCACTCTATCCCGATCCTCTCTGTCTATTGCTCTCCTCCCCTATTTCTCTCTATCCTCTCTCTCTCTAATTCTCTCTCTCTCTCTCTCTCTCTCTCTCTCAGCTCTCTCTCTCTTCTCTCTCTCTCTGTATCTCTCTATCTCTCTATCTCTCTCTCCCTCTCTGTGTCCAATCCTGTGACGTTGGTCAATCTGGTTTTTACTGCCAAATAGTAACATACGACTGCGGGATAATTGTAACACAGACATCTCTCTCTCTCTCTCTATCTCTCTCTCTCTCTGCCTGCTGCTCTCTCTATCTCTATCGCTCCCTATCTATCGCTTTCTGTATCTACTTGTCTCTCCATCTATCTCTTGTCCACCATCAATCTCCCCCCTCTCCATCTCTCTCTCCTGATCTCTCTCTCTACTGTCAAATAGTAAACAACGACTGTGGTTTGATTAGTAGGGATAATGTACACAGACATCTCTCTATCTCTGTCTGCCAATCTCTACTATCTAGAAATAGTGGACGCATTGGTCATCATTTTCCAATGTTCAATAGATTCAGGATCAGTTCTTGTGGATTGGAGGATAGCTGAAATGTTATCCCACTTTTCTTCTGCAATTGTATAGGGGCTCCGGTGAGACCACATCTGGAGTATTGTGTACAGTTTTTGGTCTCATAATTTGAGGAAGAACATCTTTGTGATTGAGGCAGTGCAGCGCAGGTTCACGCGACGATGATCCCTGGGATGCGGGACTGTCATATGAGAAAAGATTGAAAAGACTAGGCTTGCATTCACTAGAGTTTAGAAGGATGAGGGGGTATCTTATAGAACCATATAAAATTAATCAAAGGACTGGACAAGCTAGATGCAGGAAAAATGTTCCCAATGTTGGGTGAGTCTTAGAACACAGGGGCCACAGGCTTAGAATAAAGGGGGAAGGTCATTTAAGACTGAGGTAAGAAAAAGCTATTTCACCCAGAGAGTTGTGAATTTAAGCAATTCCCTGCCACAAGGGCAATGAGGCCAAATCACTGGATGGATTTAAGAGAGAGTTGGATAGAGCTATAGGGGCTAGTGGAGTCAAGGGATATGGGGAGGAATGTAGGCACGGGTTATTGATAGCGGGACGATCAGCCATGATCACAATGAATGGTGGTGCTGGCTCGAAGGGCCTAAATGGCCTCCCTCCTGACCAACCTATTTTCTATGTTCTATGTTTCTATGTTTTCAAGAAAAGAGCGAGAGAGAAAAGGGGGAATTACAGACCAGTTAGCCTGTTCCGAATTATGGAATTCCCTGCCACACGAGAGGCACAGTGGAGGCCAAATACTGGATGGATTTAAGAGAGAGTTGGATAGACGCTCTTGATGGCTAGTGGGAGTCAAGGAACAGTGAAAGGCACAAGTATGGGAAAGAGCCTAGGTCAACTTATTAAAGAGATGTAATAGATGGAGCATTGGATAGCAGTAAAACAATTAGTCCAAGCCAACATGAATTTATGAAGGAAATGAATTTTGACCTAATCTTCTGGAATTTTTATGAGATGTACAGTAAATAGCTACCGCGATAATTGGAGAATTCAAGTTTTATATACCGCTAGGTTGCAATCCCGCCATGGGCTCAGCTACCCCTTCCATTCCAATCGCCGACTCTCTGTACCGGCCACACAGCCACCAGAAATTTGAGGAGCACACTTGGGCATCGCAACCTAGCGCATAAACATTGAATTCTATCATTTTCCGGAGCCCTGCTAGTCTCCTCCCCTTCTCACTCTTTCCCCTCAGCCCCTCGCTGCCCTCTTCCTGTCCTTTCTTTCCCCCACCCCTACATCAGTCTGAAAAAGGTTTTCAGCCCAAAAAGTTGCCTATTTTTCTTTCGCTTGCAAGTCCCACGCGTTTCTCTCACACGTTTGTCGACCTTCAATTGGTCAGCATCTGCCGTTCTTCTTAAATATCTCTCTGATCTATCCTCTATCTCTCCCGAGCAGCGCTTCTTCTCTGTCCTATATAAATCTCGTCTATTTTTAACTATTCTATGCTCTGCCCTCTATCTCTCCATTTCTATCTCCTATGCTCTATCGCTCTAATATATATCTCCCTCACTCACTCTTTCCCCACCTCACTCCTCTGCTCTTCTCTCCCCACCCTACTCGTCTCCCTCCCTGTCTCTCTGTCTCTCTCTCTCTTCTCTCTCTCTTTTTCCCCTTGTTGTTGGGTTTTTATACTCTCTCTTAATCCATCGTCCTCCGTCCTCTCTCTCTCCGCTCTCTCTCTCCATCTTCTCTCTCCCCGTCCCCCCCCCTCTCTCTCTGCGAGATGTACACATGCTGCAATTTTGACAGTATTTGGATCGGGACCCGTCTGGGCTGGGGCTCCCTGTGGGCTGCCTCGCTGTTCCACCAGTCCTCTAAGTCAGATTTAAAACGCCTTCGCTAAGATCCACCATCTGATTTTAAATTAATCACCCAAATTTTTTCATCTTCCAGATTAAATTTGCCGACTCCGTCCTGCCACACGGATCAGTGTGCATTCCCCTCCAGGTATCTCCCATCCAGAATTTTCCAGGTTGTTTTGTATTGTTCAAATCAAAATTGTTGTGTTTGCTTTGCCCAGTCCAGCATCAGAGGCCCAATTTTTTATTGTTTCGTGGGATGGATTTGCCGCGTTTACAAAGTGTGTTAATATCTTTGTGCAGCCTCTGATACCCGACTTGTAGGCACCGCTCTTGCAGAACCTCAGATGGCTCAGAAGTTCAAGGGCAATCACAATTGGCTCTAACCCCACTCCCCTCTGCATGTTTACTACTAATATTCCTGGCTTAGTTATAGCAAACTATATCGCAATACTAATGCAACTTAATTATCTCTATCGGAGATAGGTTTTAACACCAAGGTGCTCACCAAGTCTTTAGTTTTTTTTCCCCCCAGTGCGGAGAACGCGATAATCCGCCCAACCTTCGCGAGGACCGTCTCGCCTCAACGACCACGAGGTTCGTAAATTGCGTGCCAAGAACACGTAAGTGGGACGAGGCCCTTAAATCCTTGCTCCCTCACCCAGCTCCTCAAGCCACATATTGAGATCCTCTATCTCCTTTGCCTTCCTCACCAACACAGGAACTGGAAGCAAACCGAGATAACCACCCTGGAGGTCCTAGCTTTTCATCACCTTCCGATTCTCCGAATCACGCTGTAGAATGAACTATCCTCCTCTCTCCCGACCGGTCAGTTGTGCCCAACATGCCGGGACCCTTCCGCTGCTCACCTCAACCCCATGATGATGGCTCTTGCAATCGTCCCATGGCGTCCTGGTTCCTGGCACCAGGATCAACACACCATCCTTGACTCCCACCTGGTTGACAGCGCAGAAACCCCTTGTCGTCCCCGACATACCACAGCTCCGCCGCCGTCTGTCCTCTTCGCTTATGCTCAGCTTCTCCTTTAGACTCCGGATAACCTGTCATTACCAATGTAACCCCCTCTTTTTAGAAGGGAGGAGAGAGAAAACGGTAATTACATACCAGTTAGTCTAACATCGGTAGTGGGCGGAAACTGCTAGAGTCATTATATAAAGATGGATAAGGCAGCAACATTTGGAAAGTGGTGAAATCAATGGACTAAGTAAGCAATGGAATTACGAAAGGTAAATCATGTCTGACGAATCTTGTGAAATTTTTTCGAGGATTACATCTAGTAGCGGATAAGGGAGAACCATTGGATGTGGTATATACAGACTTTCCAGAAGCTTCGACAAGTCCCACAAAGAGAATAGTATGCAAGACTCATAAGCCATACGAATTAAGGGTTCATATTGATGGGGATAGAGAACTGCTGGCAAACAAAGCAAAGATAGATAAACGGGCCTTTTTCACAATGGCAGGCATTAACTAGTGAGTACCGCATGAGCTACATGCTGGACCCCAGCTATTTACAATATATATTAATAGCTGGAGGAGGTATTGAAGCAATATCCTCCAAGTTTGCGGATGACAATAAGCTGGGGAGGGGTCAGTGAGTTTCGCTGTGAGGAGATGCTGGAGACTGCAAGGTGGACTTGAAAGGGCGCTTGGGAGTGGGCAAATGTTTGTGCAATGCAATGTATAGATGTGATAAATGTGAGTTAGTCCACTTTGTGGCAAAAACAGAAAGCAGTCTATTAGTTAAATGTTGCCAACTTAGAAAAGGGGAGATCAGCGAGACCTTGTGTCATGGTACACCATCATTGAAAAGTAAGCCATGCAGGTGCAGCAGCATGAAAAAAGCGAATGAGCGTTACTTCATAGCAAAAGTGTTTTGCCGTACATGAGCAGAAGGTTCTACTTCATTTGTACAGTCTTGTGAGACCACCATCCTGGAGTGGGCGACTCCACACAGTTTTGGTCTCCAAATCTGAGAAGGACATTATGGCCATAGACGAGTGCAGAGAAGGTTCACCAGACAGATTCCTGGCGGGATGGTCAAGGACTGACTTATGAAAGTAAAGACTGGCGATAGACTCGTTTAATACTTCTCTGGGAATTTAGAAATTGAGAGGGGATCTATCTAAAACTTACAAAGTCATAAGGGTTGGCAGGGCTAAATCAGAAATTGGCCACGAATGTGGGGGTAAGTCCATGACGAAGGAGGGTCACAATTAATTGCTTAAGGATAAGGGGGAAATCCTTTAAGACCGAGATAGAAAGACTATTTTTCACACAGAGGAGTGTGAGTCCTCTGGATCCTCTCACACGAGGTCAGCTACAACGGCCTAGTCATTGGCCTATATTTTAAGATGATTTGGTGATTGCCCTTGTGGCTACGGATCAAGGGTATGAGAGAATGGCAGGTACTGATACTGATTTGGATGAACAGCCTGACATATTGATGGCGATGCACGCTCGAAGGCTAATGGCCATACAACTGCACCTAATTTCTATAGTTTCTAATGTTTCTATGTTATCTCTTCGGGTATCGTCGGTGAGTAACGATCTTGCAGCAGGTCCTGCCCAGATTTTCCCCAGATGATCCCTGAGGCTGGCCGGGGCGTGCCAGCTATCCCACCGTGACTCAGGCGCCGGTCGGACGCTGTGTGGGGCGGAGGCTCTTCACGGGGCAGGGCGGGTACGTCACGTGCAGAGCTGGGGTACGTCACGGCAGGGCCGCCCCCCCCCCTTCTTCCTCACCCACCCCCACCCTTCTCGCCCCTAACCCCTCTTTCACTCACCTTTCCTCACTCTCCTCCTTCTCCCTTCCCTTAAGCTTCCACTGTCTTCATTCCCGCTTCCCCACTTCCTCCACACCACCTCTCCAATTCCAATCCTTCCTGACCCGCGTTTTGGATCATCCTGACCGAGGGCTACCGACATCGAGGAAGAGATTGAACTTTATTACCTCCATAACTAGTGCGGAATGTGGATTCCGCTGTGGTTGAATGTTTTTCCTGTTAAATTTTTATTTTACGTGGCTGTGTGACTTGTTGTCTTTTTACTTAGTATGCGGTATGTTAACTGAAATATCCGCTGTACCTTAATGGGTGCCTGTGACAGTAAAAGTGAAACTGAAACTAACTATGCATTGAAAACAATCAGTTTACTCTGTATCGATGTTTTAGACTCCTGCCCAACTCAGTATGATAAACATATGACGATGTTTTCCAAAATACTATAAAAGGATGCTGTATCCTATTTTAGTAGTATACTGTATGCCCAGCTGGTTATGTAATGTGTTTGCACAAACATGACTTTGTATCCCGCACTCTCGCTGCTAATGATCAGTAAAGAGCTTGTGTTGGTTGATCTAACTTAATTGTGAGTATTGACCTGTTTTAAGAAATGAACCTTAACAGTTCGGACTCCCCGACATGGGGAACCATGTTTACCTGCAACTACCCTTCCAATCACTCACTAATATTGTATTTGATTCTAAACAGAATCCACGCTCAATTCTTTCTGAATTCCATCAATACAAGCCCATCGACTCATTCGTTCAACATATGTCCAGTCCCGCCATCATCTCAGAATTAACCTGTGAACCTGCCTGCACTCCCCCATATGCAATAATGTCCCGTTCCTACAAATTATGAACCACAACTGCACACAATTCTCCATTGTATTCCACTAGGGCCCTGGTACAACTGCGTAGGACCTCTGCACCTAAAACTCAACTCCTCCTAGCTCGAAGGCCAACATGCCAATAGCTTTCCTTCAACTGCCTGCTTGCACCTGCATGCTTAACTTTTCAGTGACTGATGTACAAGGACACCCATTGTCGTTGACTTGCCCATTTTCCTAACCTGACACAATTCTGATAAGACAAGTGCTGGATATACCTTACACTGCCTAATCTCTGGTCCTCCCTCTCTGTGACCTCTCAATCTGAAGAGGGTCCTTCACTCCAAGATGCTGCCTGACCCGCTGAGTTACTCCAGCATTTGTGTCAGTCCTGTGAGAACATGTGGATTAGGGCTGTTTTTCTGTCATGACCACTCTTCAGGCCTGAACATCCATCCAAATTGACCAAATATCGCGCCTGACCCCTGATTACACCACACTCTGAAACGTCACCTCCTCAATTGTTCCGCCACAAGATACTCCTGACATTCCTCTCCCTTATCTCACACCTTTTTTATCTCCTTATTTTCCCTCGACCTCAGTCACATATTTTCACTCATCTGCTGATCCCACCTGAACCTGTTAAAAAATAGTTCAATCCTGAAGAATCCTGACCCAAATGTCACTTATCTTTTCCCCATAGATCGCCTGAACCGCTGATTACTCCAGCACTCTGTGAAACCTCACCAATCCATGTTCCTCCAGGATCGCCGTCCTGACCCACTGATTTACCCAGCATTCTGTGAAACGTCTCCCATTCCATTTCCCCACAGATGCTGCCTAACCACTGAGTTTACTCCAGGCACTCTGTGAAACCAACACCTACTCCATGTTCTCCATGATGCTGCATGACCCGTTGTTAACCCCAGCCAAAAAAAACTCTGGGTCCTATTGACAAGAGTCATCCCATATAGCAACTATCTGTCCATCCAAAGCTCAACCATAACCACTCTACACATCGCACAAAACCCGGCTCCTTTCACCAAATCTTTTCATTCTTTGCCGGGTAGGTTATCAGAACCACTCACACAAGTGTTAATGTACTAATTACATTACATTGAAATGTCAACCATGATCTGGTGTCTTTCTTCAATTTTCACCCCAAGCGAATGGCCAACTCCTCACCTATTTTTTCTGTCCCCTGTTTCAGGCTTTTAACAATATTTGGCATCAGGAATGGGTGTATATCCGTTAAGAAATGCTAATAAATGTGCAATACAAGAACCATTTTGGCAGTAAAGAAGCACAACTAAATCTGATTTGATCAACAGCATACTTCCAATAATGCAATTGAATTCATATAGAATTGCTCCATTTTGTGGGATCTAATGCCTGAGCAGCTCGGTGGGATTGTTGACCACAGAGGTAATGGCCATGTTGGCCTGTTTTTGCATGTCATGGATTATGAATGTAACTTTAAATTTTAGTCGAGCCGTTATATTGTGGTGGAGTTTACGAGATTGTTTTTGCCGTTTTGGGACTTAATGCTTGCGCAGAAGTTTTAGTTTGTAGATTAGTTTGGCAGACTCGGAGAAGTTAACCCTTCTCCCATCTGAAAGAATGAAAAAGGGTCCCCTGAAACTAATAGAAAATGTCATTAGGCGAGAAATAGTGTTGGTAGGCTAAATGGACTGAAGATAATGGTCTGCAATCCCATGGTTTCTCAGGGAAGGAGGGTGGCTCTAGAAATAGTAGGATGCCTTGGTGACATTTCAGTGTAATCTAGACTTTCAGGAAAGGATTTGATAAAGTCCCGCAAGGGGACTAAAATTAGAGCACATTGGTAGTGAATAGTTTTGACATGGATATCAGAAGATTGTTGGCAGACCGAAAGCAGAGTAAGGATGAAACGTCCTGTTTCAAATGGCAGGCATGGCAAGTGGATGCTGCAAGGCTTCGTGTTTGGCCGCAACAGTTTACCGTATATGATTTATATCTTGGAAGAGGAATTTGAGAGCAACACGAACAATTTGCGGAGATGACACAAACTTGGTGGCATTTTGAGCTGTACAGAAGAGGTTAGGAGTTGCAGGTGACCTGACCAGGGTTTGGAGTGAGTGGCAATGCGTGGCCGATCAGTATAATATAAGAAATGTGAATTATATCCACGGTTTGGGCGTCAAAAACAAGGGGGCATATATTATCTCAATAGGGGTTAGGTTAGTTATAAGGGGGAGGTGCAGCGAACCTGGCTCCTTGTAAACCTAGTCACTGAAAGTTTCTTACAGGAACACAGGCAGTGAAGATAGCTAATGAATGTTGGCGCTATTCATTAACATAGGATTCCCAAATAGGAGTAAAAGAGGTTCTTCTGCAGTGTATAGGTAGACCACCCAAAAAAATCTGATATTGTGTACAGTTTGGTCACATTTGAGGAAAGACATCCTTGTGATTGAAACAGTGACAGGCGAAGGTTCATGAGATGATCCCTGGGATGGCGGACTGTCCATATAGGAAAAATATTTGAAAAGATTAGGCGTGATTCAAGAGAGATTAAAGGATAGGGTGATCTTATAGAAACGAATCTACATATCAATCTATCTATCTTATACATTAAAACTTTGTGTGTGTGTTTTTGTGTTGTCATTTTTCTTATTTTGCTGGCGTAATAATCTGAAGGTAGCAGGAGATGATGGTGGCCAGGGGTCTGGTTGTGGCCTTGATGATGCTCGCCAGCCCATTATTGAGGCACGACTGTGGTAGATCCCCTTGATGGAAGGAAGGTCCAGAGCCGATGATGGACTGGGCAGTGTTTTACTACGTTGTGTAGTCTTTTCCCCGCCCAGGCACGCAAGTGCCGAACCAAGGCATGCATCAACCGGTCGAGCAAGCTTCTCGGTAGAAAGATTGAAGAGAGAGTGTCCTCCTGACACGACTATAAGTTCCGACTCCCCGTATCTTCTCCAGGAAGTAGAAGGCCTGATGAGCATTCTTAATAATTGCATCCTGTAGTTCTCGACCATGAAAGATCTTGCTTCAGATATGACGCCCAGACATTTGAAGCTCTTGACCCTTTCAACCATCGACCCGTTGAATAAACAGTACTGTGGGTCCCATGCCTACTCCTTCCAAAGTCCACAATCAGTTCTCTTGGTTTTGCTGGTGTATGAGGGCCAGGTTGTTGATGCTGGCACCATGATGGACAGTCCGCTCGATCTCTTCTTCTGTACTCGGTACTCATCCCATCATGATACATCCCACAAACATGGTGTCCCTTCACGAAACTTGATGATTCGAGTTAAACCAGTATGGTATTTAGAGTTGAGTACACAGCAGACCTTGAGGTGCTCCTTGCTGATTGATTTCGAGGTCTGACACATTTCCACCAATACGAAATGACTGTGGTCTGTGAAGGGAGTCGAGATCCAATTGCAGAGGAGAGCGGCAGAGACCCTGTTCCCTGCGAAGTTTTGTAAACATCTGTAACCAATACTGTGTTTAGATGATTCGATGCTGTAGTCAATGAATAACAGCCTTGCATATAGTTCTTGTTTCCAAGTGGTCCAAATGCGAGTGGAGGGCCAGCAGAGCACATCCACTCGTTGATCTGTTCTGGCGGTATAGCAACTGCAGTGGGTCCAGGTTTTTGTACGAAGTAGGAGTTTGATTTTTAGATTACCTTACTTGTCATTCAGACCATTCTGTCTGAACGGAATTCGTTCCTGCAATCCCATACATTATAAAAGAGAAAAGTAACAAAAACACACAATAAACACAAATAACATCCACCACAGAGAGAGTTCACCAAACACCATCCTCACTGTAGATGGAAGGGCAATAAGTCTTAGTCTTTGTCCCTTCCCTCCTGTTCTCTCCCTTCACCCAGCCTGAGGCATCCCAAGGCCTCCATTTTGTGAACCCTCCGCGGGGTGTTGGTAAGCGGCCATCCCGCGGCTGAATCCACGCCGCTGAGAGGGGCCGGTCTTTCTCAACGCCCGCGGCCCAGGGCGGTCAAACAGCCGAAAGTTTGCCAGCCCTCCAGTCCAGGCGTCGCAGCTGTATGTTTGTCAGAGCCCCAAAAACAGGTCACCGACCTCAACCTGCAGCTCACATGCAATCGTTATCCCCCTGAAGGAAGAGACTAAACCATGGTTTTTCTCCCATCGCTCCCATTCTCCTCCCCAAATTCCCCCTCAACGACCCCCCCCACCAGCTTACACAACCTAATAAACTAACTAAACAAACTAACTAAAACAGGACATAAGAAAAAACACAACAAAAAGAAAAAAAAACAGACTCGAGACTGCAGGCGAGGCGCAGCTGCCAGGCCAAGCACCGCCCA
Source organism: Okamejei kenojei (assembly GCA_035221665.1). Taxonomy (NCBI): domain Eukaryota; kingdom Metazoa; phylum Chordata; class Chondrichthyes; order Rajiformes; family Rajidae; genus Okamejei; species Okamejei kenojei. Next base: position 16,406,679 of record CM069170.1, read on the forward strand.
CTTCCATGATTCAACTCTCGAGAAGCACTTCATCACCACAGGCAGTTAGTGCCACTGGGTCGATAGTCATTGAGGCACGTCACCTTGCTCTTCTGGGGCACGGTATTATTGATGCCCTTTTGAGCAGGTGGGAACCTCAGACCTCGGAAAGTGACAGGTTGAAAACGTCCGTTAAAACTCCAGCCAGTTGGTCCGCCACAGGTTTTAGAACACACCAGGTGTATTGCCATCAGGGTCCAGACGCCTCTATTCGAGGGGTTAGCCCCTCTGAAGGATTTCCTGACGTCCGGCCCTCTGTGACTGAGAATGAAATACCAATGACAGGCGAATGGGGGCTCGGGAAGGCACATCCTGTGTTCTCCCTATCAAAGCGTGCGTAAAATGCCATCGAACTCATCAGGGAGTGATGTTCTATCGCCGACATCCGAGCTGCTCATGGTTTCGCTTTGTAGGAGGTGATTGCATTCAGTCCCCGCCACAGCTGCCGAACATCTGTTCTCATCTCCAGTTTGGAGCAGAAACTCCCTTTTGGCCTTTTGATGGGCCTTTACAAGGTCGTAACTGGACTTCCGGTTGTAGACCACTGATCATCAGACATGAATGCCCGGTGTTGTCTTCAGAAGAGTGCTGATCTCACAGTTCATCCAAGGGTTTTCTGAATTGGAAAACACTCGGTAAGGTTTTTGTAGGGATGGTGAGAAGATTACTTGAAGAAACGTTATGTTGATGAACAGAGGATGCGAACGCTCCTATTACATGGCGAAGGCCATGTTGGAATGAAAATCAAGCCAGAGATGTGGAATAAATTGAGGTGATTATGCAATATTTTGAGAAAATAGATGTTGCAGCTCGATGAGGAAATCTCAGCTACTTGGAGGAAAATGAATCATGCAAGTAATATGAGAATATCATTACAAGTTGCCAGAAGGATGAGAAAAAAAGTGTGGAGATAGGGCAGATGAAATGCTAAGAGCAAAGTCCGGTAAATGTCAGACTCATACAACGGAAACTATTGAAGATCGCAGACAGACAACTTGCAACTTATAAAGGGTCTACCTTTTCCCAAAAACTGAAGAAAGATTCTGAACCTAAGGTGAAGTAGTTTTTGCTCTATCACGACAGTATCTTGTGGAAACAGAAAGATGAAAGAAAAAGAAATTGTGTTCTATAGCAAAGGCAAATAGTATTTTGTTTGTTTGTAATGTTGGTCATACATAAGATGGTGTTGAAGATTCAAAGATGAAAGGATATGGGGGAAGACAAGATGGATTTCTTGAAAGAGAAGGGATCTGTTTTGGAATGTTTGAAGAAAGAACATTTTTGGTGAGAGGGACTGTAAGAGTCTATATTTGTTATGAATGCAATCAATATCATCATGAAGCACATTCAATTGAAGAATAGCTACAAGAGCACCTGGGAAGAAGAAGAAGAATGGGAACAAACGGATGATGGAAATACCAGAGCTAAATAGATGATGAACTGGAACAAACGGACAGGGCGACAAGCCAACCACTAGAATGCTATCACCTCGCCTCAAGTATCTAGCTCATATTGGGGCCAGGGTAGAAGCTCGCAATTTTTCTATCTTACTTGTTGAAGTAAGGAACAGCAAAGATAATACAGTGTAGCAAACATTGTGATTTGCTGGTTATGGAAGTTGGACTACCTTTTGCGCAGAAGCCTGACGAGATGGCTTGATATCTAGAAGAGACTAAGATTTGATTTCCTTACCATGAATAAAGATAAAGAAGAGCATGAGTCATTTACATTACGAGTGTAAAGTGGATTCACGGATACCGTTTAGATCATACTACTTTATTAATCACACATTATTGCCCTAGCTGTAACGTGGTCTTATCGTCACGATTCACCAGAGAGAGAGCTAGGGGCGTGTAGGTTACAATTATACTAACTGGTGGGGGACGTGGTTTGCATGGACAAAGTTTACTTTCAATTAAAGGGTGTACACAATATCATTACATCCTTCCCTCTACAAAAACAAACAAGTGAGTGACTGGGCGGAACACGTATCATGCGCTAGGGTAAATGCAAAACAGTTTAAGCACGGGAATACAGAATCACACGTAATCGCCGTAAACGGACCGGACGGCCTGACCAGGCGACCAGACCGGGTCCGAACCTCGCCAATCACCCACCTTCCCCGACGGGAACAGATGGGGACGACGCTGGGGCTATGGTGGGGGATGTCGGAAGGAGAACCCTAGGGCGATGAGGGGCATCAGGGGGGCGGCGAAGAGAAGGGAGAGGGGAGCGGGAGAAGAAAACGGGACCGCAGGACGGGAGACGGACAGGAGAAGGCGATGGGGGGGTTGCAAGGCATTATGGCCGCGAAAGTGGGCAGCGGGGGGGGGGGGGGGGGCATATAGAGCCGCCGGGGGAGGGGAGAGGTCTCGTTCACGAGCTGAGATGCTTGATTGGACTGGCGGTACACTTGCCGTCGGTGTGTTGACAAGGTTCATACGAACAAGGGGAGCGGCAGAACCGACGGACCACGGCCAGCTTGGTGCGGCCAGAAATGGACCTCGTAACGGGACGAGCCTGGCAGGGAAGAAGAGGGACGAAGGACACGGCAGGACCTGTCATGGGAGAGAACGCTTCTGTACATCCGTGAATCCACTTCTGAACTCACCATGTAAAGTGTATTCACGGATACGTTAAGATCGTCACTTACTTTATTAATCACACATTATTGCCCTAGCTGTACAGTGGTCATCCGATCACGATGAGAGAGAGCTAGGGGTGTGTAGGTTACAATTATACTAACTGGTGGGGGAGGGGTTTAGCATGGGCAACGTTTACTATCAATTAAGGTGTACACACATTTCATCTACAATGAGTATGGAGATGATATCAGTTTTGACGAAGATATTTTCTTACGGTGGTATCTGAAGTGTTTACGCTATGGATACTATGCCTGTTGGTGTCAAATATATACACAAGACATGAAGAATGAATAGCAATTGCTGGCGTGTGAGGTTGGAGAGGCACTTGTGTGCTGTTTTTTTGAGGCTGGTAGGGGAGAGTTACGGTGCGGCAATGAATGTTTTGACATGGCTTTGAACCTATCACAGAATGTTAGTGAGCTAAGGTGATTGAGACCCCGTATGCTACGGAAAACCCGAACTTGGAATGGGTTATCTATGGGGGGGGGCTCCTTGAAAAAGGAACCACAAAATCGAAAGATCAGAAGAGGGAAACTGTCCTGCACATTGCTGTACAATCAAATGTCTACTGCTGAATTAGAAAAGGCCGGGGTGATGCAGCATACAATCTTGATTAATGAAAGTACCAGCAACTCAACTGAAGTAGATTGTCGACATCAATCCAATCCCAACAATTCATAACATCACACCACCTATCACCCAACACTATTCCCCCATA
>CM069170.1:16410580-16433080 GCA_035221665.1 Okamejei kenojei
CCAAAATTTACAAACGTTTCCAGGTTTGTAGATAATCGCCTCCAACAATTTGTTAATTGTCCCTAATACTGTTATCGCTGGTCAGCGCGACTCCGTGCGCTGAAAACAAAACGCCACCCATTCGTTCTCTCCACAGATGCTGCTACTTCCCCGAGTTACTCCAGTTCTTGTGTCTATCTCTCCACAATGCTGCCTGACCCCGAGTGTACTCCACACTTTGTCAGAGAGTGATAAAGCGTTGGAAAGAGCCCTTCGCCCAACTTGTACCCGCCACTTGCTAATCTCTCCCCTTCCACAGCTTCCGCAAAGCTCAGAGTTTGTACAAGTCCAATGAATCACACCTGGAGTACTGTGTCGGGTGTGTCCCCTAGTTTTGAGGAGGACATTCTTGCATTGAAGGGAGTGCAGCGTAGGTGTGCCAGTTTATTTATAATTGCCGGTGGCGGGACTCTCATATGCTGAAGTAATGGAGTGGCTGCTTTGTACACTGGCATTTAAAGGATGAGGGATCTTATTGATACATAATAAGATTGTTAAGGGTTGGCACGGCTAAGCAAGAAACATGTCCCCTCTGCTGGGGGAGTCCAGAATCCAGGACCACAGTTAAGAATAAGGGTAAGCCATATTAGAACAAGATGATGAAAACACTTTTCTCACGGAGAATGTGATTCGGGCCGATAATGGGTGATGGCAGGAATGGGTACTGATTCTGGTGGACAGATGTAAGCTGGAGGAGGATCTAGGAGGCTGCCAAGGAGACTTGGATAGGTTGGGTGAGTGGGCAAATGCATGGCAGATGCTTATAATGTGGACATATATGAGTTATCCACTTTGCAGCACAAAATGAGGTAGACTATACTGAATGGTGGCCGATTAGGAAATTGAGATGCAATGAGAAACTGTGTGTCATCGTACACCAGTCATTGAAAGTAGGCATGCATTGTGCAGCAGTCTGTGAAGAAAGCAAATGATATGATGCATTCAACAGCAAAAGGATTTGAGTACACGAGCAGGGATGTTCTACTGCAGCTTGTACAGGGTTCTTGGTGATGCCTCACCTGGAGTAATTGCGTACATTTTGGTCTCCTAATCTGAGAAATACATTTCTTGGCCAAAGGGAGTAGCAGAGAAAGGTTCACCAACTGATTCCGTGGGCAGGACTTCCATATGAAGAAAGACAGAAAACTCGGCTTGTACTCGATGGAATTTAGGAGATTTGAGGGGATCTTATAGAGAATTACAAAATTCTTAAGGTTAGGACATGCTAGAATAGAAGATTGTTCCCGAGTTGGGGAACTCCAGAACAAGGGCTCACATTTAGGAATACGGGGGAAGGCTTTTAGGACCGGATGAATAAAAATCATTTGTCACGAAGAGAAGGTGGTGATCCGGATTCTCTACACAGAAGGTAGTTGAGGCAGTTCATTGGCTATTTTAAGAGGAGTTAGATGTGGCCCGTGTGGCGAAGGATCAGAGGTATGAAGAAGGCAGTACGGGATACTGAGTTGGATGATCAGGCCTGAATCATATTGAAATGGCGTGCAGGCTCGAAGGGCCGAATGGCCTCCTCCTGCACCAATTGCAACCACAGTTCCCTGCCCCCCCCATTCAGCCCCCTCGGCACACCCCACTCCCCCTTGAATCCCCTCCCCCCTCCCTTTCTCTACTGCTTCCCCCCTCTACTCACTTCACCCATTAATCCAGCCCCTAGCCTCTCACCCCCCTCCCTCCCTCCTCCCGGACTGCTCCTCTCTCGCTCATGACCCTCTCTCCCCTTATTCCTGCCCTCTCAGCCCCCACCGCTCAATATCTCTCTCCCTCTCCCCACGGAATTCTCTCTCTCCTCCCCCACTCCCTCTCTCACCCCCCACTCTCACCACCCCTCTATCTCTCCTCACTCTGCTACCCTCTCTCTCTTCTCTCTGTCCCCTCCTCTCCCTACTCAATCCCTATCTCTCTCTCCCTCCCTCCTCTCTCTCTCTCCCCCTCCCTCTCTCTATCCTCCCCCAGCTCCCTCTCTCTCCCTCCCTCTCTCTCCAACCCCCTCTAATCTCTCTCACTCTGCCTCCTTCTCTCTTCTCTCTCTCTCCCCTTCCCCCCCCCCTCTCTCTCTCCTCTCTCTCTCTCTCTCTCCCTCTCTCCCCACGTCCTTTCTCTCCCCCACCCATCTAACTCTCTCCTCAATCCGTCACACTCTCTCCCGCTCCCCTTTCTCTCTCTCACCGTCCATGCGGTCGGCTCCATCTTGGCGCACGTCATTTCCGGGCTGAGGCCCCCTCCGCCCCCCCCCCCCCCCAGCGTTGCGCGGTCTCTCTGTCTGCAGGGCAATGGGCCGGGCCTTGACTCATGTCCCGGCTGATGCCGCCTCTCTCCCCCGCGTGCGCGGTCCTATCTGTCTGCGGGCAACGGGCCGGGGCGGCGACGGTCATGTCCCGGGCCTGGGCCCTCTCCCGCCCCCCCCCCCCCACCCCCAGCGTTGCGCGGTCTCTCTCTGCGGGCCAACGGCCGGGGCACGTGACGTCATGTCCGGGCTGATGCCCCCTCTCGCCACCCCCGCGTTGCGCGGTCCCTCTCTGTCTGCGGGGCAACGGGCCGGGGCGGTGACGTCATGTCCGGCTGATGCCCTCTCCCCCCCCCCCCCCTCCTCCCCGCGTTGCGCGGTCTCTCCTGCTGTCTCTGTCTCCGGGGCAACGGGGCCGGACGCGGTGAGAGGCTCCGGTGGATCCGGGCGGGCGGGGCGGGGCGGGCGGGGCGCGCTGTCTGGGGGGGGATACGGGTGCGCGGGGGGGGGGGGGGGGGTTCCAGGCCGCGGCCTCGCTCGCTCCCGGGAGACAGTGACCGGGCCTGGGGTTGGGGTTGGCGGAGCGCTCCCTCTCTCTCTCTCCATCTCTCTCTCTGCTGTCAAATAGTGAACACCGACTGCGGGATAATGTACACAGGCATCTCTCTCTCTCTCCCTCTCTCTATATCTGTATCTATCTCTCTATCACTCTATCCATCCTGTCTGTCTGTCGCTCTCTTTATTTCTCTCACTATATCGCTCTCTTTCTCTCTCTCTCTCTCTCACTATCACTCTCTCTCTATCTATCTGTATCTATCTCCATCTATCTCTCTATCACTCTATCCATCCTGTCTGTCTATCGCTCTCTCCCTATTTCTCTCTCTATATCTCTCTTTCTCTATCTATCTATCTATCTATCTATCTATCTATCTATCTATCTATCTATCTATCTATCTATCTATCTATCTGTATCTATTTCTCTCCATCTATCTCTCTATCACTCTATCCATCCTGTCTGTCTGTCGCTCTCTTTATTTCTCTCACTATATCTCTCTCTTTCTCTCTCTCTCTCTCACTATCACTCTCTATCTATCTGTATCTATCTCCATCTATCTATCACTCTATCCATCCTGTCTGTCTATCGCTCTCTCCCTATTTCTCTCTCTATATCTCTCTTTATCTATCTATCTATCTATCTATCTATCTATCTATCTATCTATCTATCTATATCTATCTATCTATCTATCTATCTATCTATCTATCTATCTATCTATCTATCTGTATCTATTTCTCTCCATCTATCTCTCTATCACTCTATCCATCCTGTCTGTCTGTCGCTCTCTTTATTTCTCTCACTATATCTCTCTTTCCCTCTCTCTCTCACTATCACTCTCTCTCTCTCTATCTATCTATCTGTATCTATCTCTCTCCATCTATCTCTCCATCACTCTATCCATCCTGTCTGTCTATCGCTCTCTCCCTATTTCTCTCTCTATATCTCTCTGTCTTTCTCTCTCTCTCTATCTATCTATCTATCTCTCTCTATGTCCAACCTGCGACGTTGGACATAGAGATACTCTTTCCATCTCTATCTCTCTATCTCTATCTATCAATCTATCTCTATCTATCTTTCTATCTCGATCACTCTATCCCTCTATCCTGTCTGTCTATTGCTCTCTCCCTATTTCTCTCTATCTCTCTCTCTCTTTCTCTCTCTCTCTCTCTCTCTCTCTCTCTCTCTCTCTCTCTCTCTCTCTCTCTCTCTCTCTGTATCTCTCTATCTCTATCTCTCTCTCCCTCTCTGTGTCCAACCTGTGACGTTGGTCAATCTGGTTTTACTGCCAAATAGTAAACAACGACTGCGGGATAATGTACACAGACATCTCTCTCTCTCTCTATCTCTCTGCCTGCCTCTCTCTATCTATCTCTATCGCTCCCTATCTATCGCTTTCTGTATCTACTTGTCTCCATCTATCTCTGTCCACCATCAATCTCCCCCCTCTCCATCTCTCTCTCCTGATCTCTCTCTACTGTCAAATAGTAAACAACGACTGCGGGATAATGTACACAGACATCTCTCTATCTCTCTGTCTGCCAATCTCTATCTATCTAGAAATAGTGGACGCATTGGTCATCATTTTCCAATGTTCAATAGATTCAGGATCAGTTCTTGTGGATTGGAGGATAGCTAATGTTATCCCACTTTTCTTCTGCAATTGTATAGGGCTCCGGTGAGACCACGTCTGGAGTATTGTGTACAGTTTTGGTCTCATAATTTGAGGAAGAACATCTTTGTGATTGAGGCAGTGCAGCGTAGGTTCACGAGATTGATCCCTGGGATGGCGGGACTGTCATATGAGAAAAGATTGAAAAGACTAGGCTTGCATTCACTAGAGTTTAGAAGGATGAGGGGGTATCTTATAGAACCATATAAAATTATCAAAGGACTGGACAAGCTAGATGCAGGAAAAATGTTCCCAATGTTGGGTGAGTCTAGAACCAGGGGCCACAGGCTTAGAATAAAGGGGAGGTCATTTAAGACTGAGGTAAGAAAAAGCTTTTTCACCCAGAGAGTTGTGAATTTAAGCAATTCCCTGCCACAGAGGGCAATGGAGGCCAAATCACTGGATGGATTTAAGAGAGAGTTGGATAGAGCTCTAGGGGCTAGTGGAGTCAAGGGATATGGGGAGAATGCAGGCACGGGTTATTGATAGCGGACGATCAGCCATGATCACAATGAATGGTGGTGCTGGCTCGAAGGGCCGAATGACCTCCTCCTGCACCTATTTTCTATGTTCTATGTTTCTATGTTTTCAAGAAAAGAGCGAGAGAGAAAATGGGGAATTACAGACCAGTTAGCCTGGGTTCCGAATTTATGGAATTCCCTGCCACAGAGGGCAGTGGAGGCCAAATCACTGGATGGATTTAAGAGAGAGTTGGATAGAGCTCTAGGGGCTAGTGGAGTCAAGGGATATGTGGAGAAGGCAGGCATGATGGGAAAGATGCTAGAGTCAATTATTAAAGAGGTAATAATGGAGCATTTGGATAGCAGTAAAACAATTAGTCCAAGCCAACATGGATTTATGAAAGGGAAATGATGCTTGACTAATCTTCTGGAATCTTTTGAGGAAGTGACATGTAAAAGCTACCGGAAATTGGAGAATTCAATGTTTATACCGCTAGGTGGGATCTCCCAGTGGCTCAGCACTTCAACTCCCCCTCCCATTCCGAATCCGACCTCTCTGTCCTGGGCCTCCTCCACCAGAAATTTGAGGAGCAGCACTTGGGCAGTCGAAACCCTAGCGGCATAAACATTGAATTCTTCATTTTCCGGTAGCCCTTGCTGTCTCCTCCCCTTCTCAGCTCTCCCTCAGCCCTCGGGTTGCTCCTCTTCCTGTTTCCTTTCTTCTCTCCCGCACCCTACATCAAGTGAGTATGAAGAACAGGTTTCAGCCCAAAAAGTTGCCTATTTCTTTCGCTGCACCCCGCTGAGTTTCTCCAGCACTTTTTTGTCTACCTTCAATTTTCCAGCAACTGCCGTTCCTTCTTAAATATCTCTCTATCTATCTCTTTCTCTCCCAGATCACGTTGGATCGGGGAGAGTGTGTTTTCTGTCTCTGTCTCTATATAAATCTCTCTATTTTTCACTATCTATCTTCCCTCTATCTCTCCATTTCTATCTCTATCGCTCTATATATTCTCCCTCACTCACTCTTTCCTTTCCCCACCCACTCTCTGTCTCTCTCCCCACCCATCTCTCTCCCTCCCTGTCTCTCTCTCTCTCTCTCTCTCTCTCCTTGTCTCTCTCTTTCCATCTCTCTCCGTCTCTCTCTCTCCGTCTCTCTCTCCGTCTCTCTCCCCCCCCCCCCCCCCCCACTCACCCCCCCCCCCCCCCTCTCTCTCTCCGTTTTTTCTCTCTCTCTCTCTGCGAGATGTTACACAGCTGCATTGGACATTGAGGCGGAGCCCGTCTGTGGGGCTGGGGCTCCCGTGGGCTGCCTCGCTGTTCCAGCCAGTCTCTGAAGTCAGATTTAAAACTCCTTCGCTAAGATCCTCCAGTCTGATTTTAAATTAATCACTCAAATTTTTTCTTCTTCCAGATTAAGGCTTTGCCGACTGCCTCCTGCACACGATCAGTTGCTTCGCCCTCCAGGTACTCCTCATCCAGATTTTCCAGGTTGTTTTGGTATTGTTCAATCAAAATTTGTTGTGTTTGCTTTGCCCAGGTTTCAGCATCAGAGGCCAATTTTTGTAATGTTTCTTGGGTGGGAATTTGCCGGTTTTACAAAGTGTGTTAATATCTTTGTCTGCCTCGTGATACCCTACGTGGGTAGGCTCCGCTCTTGCAGAACCCTCAGATGGTGCAGAGTCTAGGGAAATCACAATGGCTCTACCCCCACTCCCCTCTGCATGTTATTACTAATTTCTGGCTTAGTTAGTAGCAAACTATACGGCAATACTAATGCATCTATTATCTCTAGCGTAGTAGGGTTAACACCAAGGTGCTCACCAAGTCTTTGTTTTTTCCCCCCAGGTTGCGGAGACGCATGTAATCGCGCCCAACCTTCGCAGGACCGTCTCGCCTCAACGGGACCACGAGGTTGCGTAATTTGCGTGCCAAGAACACGTAAGTGGGACAGGCCCTTAAATCCTTGCTCCCTGCACCAGCTCCTCAGCCACATATTGAGATCCTCTATCTCCGTGTTCCTTCCCTCACCAACACGAGGAACTGGAAGCAAACCGGAGATAACCACCCTGGAGGTCCTGCTTTTCAGCAGCCTTCCGAGTTCTCCGAAGTCACGCTGTAGAATGACTTTCCTCTTCTTCCCGACGTCATTTGTGCCAACATGCGGGACCGCTTCCGGCTGCTCACCTTCACCCTTGAGGATGCTCTGCAATCGGTCCATGGCGTCCTGGATCCTGGCACCAGGGAGGCAACACACCATCCTTGACTCCCACCTGTTGCCGCAGAAACCCCTGTCTGTCCCCGACTACCACGGCTCTGCCTGACGTCTGTCTCTTCGCTTATGCCTCAGCTTCTCCTTTTGACTCGCAGACCTGTCCCTTATCTCTTCGGGTATCTTCGGTGTAACGATCTTGCTGCAGGTCCTGCCCAGGATTTCCCCAGATGATCCTGAAGGCTGGCGGGGCGGTGCCGGCTACCCCACCGTGACTTCAGGGCGCCGGTCGTGCATGTGTGGGGCGGAGGCTCGTCACGGGGCAGGGCGGGGGTACGTCACGGGGCAGGGCTGGGGTACGTCACGGGGCAGGGCCGCCGCCCCCCCTTCTTCCTCACCCCACCCCCTCCCTTCTCCCCCTAACTCCCTCTTTCACTCCCCTTTCCCCTCACTCTCCTCTCTTCTCCCCTTCCCTTCACTTCCACTGTCTTCATTCCGCTTCCCCACTTGCCTCCTCACCACCTCTCCACGCCTTCCCCCCCCCCCCTCATCCCCTCCTCTCCATCCCCCGTCACTCCCTCCCTGTGGCGGCAGGCTGCGATGCACCGTGTCTGGTCTCCCGAATGCAGCGCCCCCTCCTTCATCCCTGCTCCCTCCCCCTCCCCTCGCACCACCACTTCAAGCACCAGCAATGTTTGCGCGTTAGTAATGTCCTGCTTGCCAGCTTGTTAACCCTCTGTGTTCCCCTCCTGCAGGGTTTAGGAGCCGTTGCAGTGGACAGAGAGGCGGGGACGTGAGTGTCCATTGAGGGCGGCCAGGGTGCAGATGAGCCCCCCTGCTCGGTGTGCAGGCCGAGCTTCGACGGGCTGAGCTTCGATGGAGGACCACATGGCGGGGCACGACAAGGAGAAGCGTTATGAGTGTGACGTGTGTGGGAAGGCCTGGAAGTGCCCGAGCACGCTGGAGGTCCACCGGCGGGTTCACACAGGAGAACGCCCCTTCGATTGCTTGGAGTGCGACAAGAGTTTCAAGACGGCGAGTGTCCTAGAGGCCCACCGGCGGGTTCACACGCGCGAGAAGCCCTATGGCTGCTCCACATGCGGCAAGAGCTTTGCCCTGTTGTCGGGGCTGCAGGAGCACCAGCGGGTGCACAGCAGTGAGCGGCCCTTCACCTGCTCCGACTGCGGCAAAGGCTTCAAGTCGCCCAAGGCCATGAAGGTGCACAGGCGGCTGCATACCGGGGAGCAGCCCTACACCTGCAATGACTGCGGCAAGGGCTTCGCCCGGTTCAGCGGCCTGCAGCAGCACCAGCGCACCCACACCAGCGAGCGCCCTTACACCTGTGCCCAGTGCGGCAAGGGCTTCACCCAATATAGTCACCTGCTGATGCACCAGCGCATCCACACCGGTGAGCGCCCCTACACCTGTGCCCAGTGCGGCAAGGGCTTCACCCAATCCAGCTACCTGCTGGTGCACCAGCGCACCCACAGCGGCGGGCGCCCCTACACCTGCGCCCAGTGTGGCAAGGGCTTCACCCAATCCAGCAACCTGCTGGTGCACCAGCGCATCCACACCGGTGAGCGCCCCTACACCTGCGCCCAGTGTGGCAAGAGCTTCTCCCGCTCTGACAGCCTGCTGGGCCACCAGCGCACCCACACCGGCGAGCGCCCCTACACCTGTGCCCAGTGCGGCAAGGACTTCGCCCAATACAGTCACCTGCTGATGCACCAGCGTACCCACACCGGCGAGCGCCCCTACACCTGTGCCCAGTGCGGCAAGGGCTTCGCCTCATCCAGCAGCCTGCTGGTGCACCAGCTAATCCACAGCGGCGAGCGCCCCTACACCTGCGCCCAGTGCGGCAAGGGCTTCACCCGCTCCAGTCACCTGCTGTCCCACCAGCGGGTGCACGCCGGCGACCGTCCTGTCCCCAGTCCAGTGTGTGGAGAGCGCATTGCCATGGCCTCCCGCGCCCTGTCTCACCAGCACGTGCACACCAGTGGCCAGCCCTACGACTGCCCGTACTGTGGTGAGGCGTTTGACAGCTCGCGGGGGTTGCGGCAGCACCGGCTCCCATTGTGACAAGAGAGATTGGGGGCTGTGGGAGCACCAGTGGATATACACCAGAGAGAGAGCCTTTGTGTGCGCTGAGTGTGGCAAGGGTTTCACCCGCATGTCCAGCCTAACCCACTGAGTTACTCCAGCACTCTGTGAAACAACACCTATCCATGTTCTCCAGTGATGCTGCCTGACCCGTTGTTACTCCAGCACTCTGTGTCTATTGAGCAAGAGCATCCATATACAACTATCTGTCCAGTCCAAAGCTCAATGAATAACCACTCTACACATCGCACACGGCTTCCTTTCACCAGAAAGTCTTTCATGCTTTGCCTGGGGTAGTTATCATTAACCACTTCACACAAGTGGTTAATGACTAGTTTACATTAACTTTGAAATGTCATCCGATCTGTGTCTTGTCTTCAATATTCACACCAATGGCGGAATGGCCAACTCCTGCACCTATTTTCTGTTTCCCCTGGTTTTCAGGGCTTTTACAAATGTTGCATCGAGGGAATGGTGTATTCCGGGGTAAGGAAATGGGCTATAAATGTGCAATAAAGAACCATTTTGCAGTAAAGAGCACAATTAAATCTATTTGTTCGACAGCAACTTCCAATATGCATTGAATTCATATATTAAGTTGCTCCAGTTTGTGGTGATCTAATGCACTGCAGGCTCGGTGGGAGTGTTGACCACAGTGTAGTGGCCATTTGGCCTGTTTTGCATGTCATTGATGATGGAATGTACCTTCAAATTTTAGACTGCCCGTTATATTGTGGGTGGGAGTTATGATGTGTTTTTGGGCGTGTTTGGAGCTTAGATGCTTGCGCAGAAGTTTTTAGCTTTTAGATTAGTTTGGAGAGACGTCGGAGAAGGTTAACCCTTCTCCATCTGAAAGAATGGAGAAAGGGTCCAGAACTGAAAGAAATTTTCATTAGGCGTGAAATAGTGTTGGGTAGGCTAATGGGACTGAAGGATAATGGTCTGCATCCCAGGATTTTCAGGGAGGTGGCTCTAGAAATAGTGGATGCATTGGTGAGCATTTCTAGCCGGGAGACAGACAGGAGAAGGACGAGGGGGGGTTGCAAGGCACTAGGCCGCGAAAGTGGCAGCGGGCCACCCCATTAATTCCATTCATTGGGGGGGGGGCCATATAGAGCCGCCGGGGGAGGGAGAGGCTCGTTCACGAGGCAGAGATGCTGATTGGACTGGCGGTACACCTTGCCGTCATGGTTGACAAGGTACGAACGAGGGGAACCGGCAGAACCGACGACTACGGCCAGCTTGGAGCGGCCAGAAATGGACCTCGTACGGACGACCTGGCCGGGAAGAAGAGGACGAAGGACACGGCAGGACCTGTCATGGGAACGCTTCTGTATCCGTGAATCCCACTTCTGACACCATGTAAAGTGGATTCACGGATACCGTTAGATTTTCACTACTTTATTAATCACACATTATTGCCCGAGCTGTACGTGGTCCGTCACGATCACCAGAGAGAGAGCTAGGGGTGTGTAGGTTACAATTATACTAACTGGTGGGGGAGTGGTTAGCATGGGCAACGTTACTATCAATTAAAGGTGTACACACATATCATCTACAATGAGTATGGAGATATCCAGTTTTGATGAAGATAATTTCATACCGGTGGTATCTGAAGTGTTTACGCATGGAACTATGCCTGTTGGTCGTCAAAATATACCAAGACATGAAGAATTAAAGCAATGGTCTTATCTGAAGGATGTCAAGATATCTGAAATAGATTCTTGTGTTGATCTACTTATCGGAATTAATGTTTTGAAGGCTTTGGAACCTATGGTGATGGACCGTATGCTACGAAAACCCGACTTGGATGGGTTATCTATCGTGGTCTATTGTATATAGTTCTTCATCTATTCCTTCATTCAGGCTTCAGTCAGGCCCTCGAACCGGACCTCCTTGACCCTTTAAGTATTCAATAAATGGAGACCATATTCCTCTGAATTGATCTAGTTTGTCCAAAAGGACAAGTCTTAGTCTTTCCAGATGAAGTGTCTCTGACATTTCTGTAATCCACATTTTGATTGTGGGGGATGTAGGACCTTTCCAAAATCTTAGAATTAGTTTTTTACCAATTATTAAACCATAACCAACAAAAATTATTTGCTGTGTTTGTTTAGTAGATGATCCGTTTCTATTATTCCTAATATGATTAATTTTGAGTCTGGAGTCAGATTTGCATTAAACTACTTTCGAGATTATGTTAAAAAATTTCTATCCAAAAATTAGTAATTTTTTGTACATTTTGTGAATGAATGAATGCGTTAGATTAGCTTCTAAATGCTGAACATTTTATTCACATGTACAGAAACATTTGAAAAAATTCTGTTTAATTTGGATTTCGAAAAGTGTAATCTATGTAAAACTTTAAATTGTATCAGGGAGTGTCTGGTATTTAATGAGCAGTGGTGTATATGTTGTAAACTTTCATTCATTCCATACTTCTACACTAATTGTTTGTCCTAATCGTCGTTTCCCATGCTTGCCTATATATTTCCGACTTTGGTAAATCATTTTCCAGTAAAATATTATAAATATATGATATTAATTTTTCTGTATTTGGATATTTAGACATTCATCTAAAATTTCTGTCTTTCTATTTCTAAAATCCGTGTGTTTGATTTAACATAGTCTCTAATTTGTAAATATCTAAAGTACTCCTTTTGAGTGTAATCCATAATTTTGTTGTAATTCCTGAAATGAAAGGAATAAACTTTCCCTGTAGAGATCACCCATCTTATTTATTCCATAGTTCTCCCATTTTAAAAAACCGTTATCCATCATTGAAGGTTTAAAAGTGATGTCATTTACAATGGGAAGAGCCAGTGGTATACTTTCTAATTTTAATGTTTTCTTTAATTGTTTCCTACGTTTTGCTATACGTATGCCAACTTTTCTATTATTGGATTTCCTCTATAACTTTTTTTAATGTATTTTAGTATTAGCAAATAAAATCGAGCTAATTTCAAATGGTGAACAATCTTCCTTTTCCATTTTTAACCAGTTTGGTTGATTATCTACTTCTTCCAACCAAAAGTTAATATTTTTAATATTAACTGCCCAATAATAAAACATAAAATTAGGCAATGCAAAACCTCCATTCATTTTTGATTTACAGAGACATTTTTTATTTATTCTATGGCTCTTATAATCCCAAATAAAGTTGGTAACTAAACTTTTTTCATGTTTATTTGTAATTGCCTCATTATGTATTCGGAACAATATTGCCTCATTATGTATTCGGAACAATTAGGGCCGGTATGTAGTGGCCATTTGGCCTGTTTTGCATGTCACTAATGATGGCATGTCCCTTTTAGACTGCCCGTTATATTGTGGGTGGGATTTATGACGTGTTTTTGGGCGTGTTTGGAGCTTAGATGCTTGCGCAGAAGTTTAGTTGTTAGATTAGTTTGGAGAGCCGATGGGGAAGGTTGGCCCTTCTACCATGCGGGGTCCACGGGAGATCTAAAGGAGATCATGCAGGCTCACGCGAGGTCTATGCCAGATCTTGCCAATGTTACGGAGACACGATAAATTTTATAATGTCTAAAGTAATAAGTTGGAGTTCGAGGAAGATTGTAGTAACGAGTCGGAAGAAACTTGGGATGGATCTTACTGTTGTCTATCAAACAATAAAGCATATAATCATTAAAAGACTGTGTTTTTGAAGCCATATCTGAGAAGAAGCTCTGAAGGTCTCTGTGAGTGAGCTTGCAATGCATTGAGAAGACTACCCAATTCAACCATTCTCATCCAAACAAGCGGCTAGGGTGCTAATTACCTGAAAGATATGAAAATCTGCAGCTACGATTAAGTAAGGGATTTGACAGGATTAGATGCCGGAAACATGTTCCCCATGTTGGGGGAGTACAGAACTGTTAAGATTCATTTCTGAAAACAGACAACTCACAATAAGTTAGATCAACCAACACAAGCTTTACAGATCATTTAGCGGCGAGAGTGCCAGGGGATACAAAAGTCAAGTAAATGCAACACATACTTAACCCTCCTGGGCCATCACTCTAATGAACAAAGGCATACAGCATCTTTTTATAGTATTTTGGAAACGTTGTCAACATGTTTATACAGAGTTGGAGCAATGACGTCTAACACTTCAATCACAGAGTATACCCATTCAAAGCATTCTTGTCACTTACACAATACTTCTCATGCTATGGTTATATCGATCACAAACTTTAGTTACAACCCCCAAATTACAGGAACTTCACCCCCCCAAATCTAAAGGTCTATCATCTGCAGTACCTTCTTAAACAATGTAAGGATCTTTATCAATTACCCAAAAAGTTTCCTGTTACAGAGACCCAACTCCAAAAGAAACACATCCTCTCTCAAGGCTTCTGTTTATAGAAGCCAGCACCTTCTCAGGAAACAAATCCTCTCCCACCATTGTCAATATCTTTTGCTTGGGCACAACAGGAAGCAGCTTGGATGCAGTTTGAATGCTGACCTCCAATTTCCTGATCACCCAGCCTTTCTACAGCAGAGAATTACAAAGCTTCAGAACTCAAAACGCAAAGAAGTCAAATTAATCTTTACTTAATAAAATACCTTATGTTATAATTTATATTATGTAACTAGGGTATTATCAGAACCAAGGGCCACCGTTTAAGAATAACGGGTAGGTCATATAGGACTGGGAAGAGGAAAAACTTTTTCAACCAGAGAGTTGTGAATCTGTGGAATTCCCTGCCACAGAAGGCAGTGGAGGCCAATTCACTGGATGTGTGCCAGCATGCTGGAGCAGCGGGCAAAGGCCTTGCCACAGAGCGGGCAGGTGAAGGGGAGCTGGCCGGTGCGGACTCGCCAATGCTCGAGCAGATGGTCAAGACGGGGGAATCCCTTCCCACAGGACGGGCAGGGGAAGGGACGCTCACTGCTGTGGGTACGCCGGTGCTGCCACAGGCTGGACATGCGGGTGGAACCCTTGCCACACTCAGCGCACACAAACGGTCTCTCTCTGCTATGTATCTGCTGGTGCTCCTGCAGCCCTCATGCTCCCTTGTCACAGTGGGAGCAGCTGCTCTCCGACGTGGGCCCGCCGGTGCTGGCGCAGCCCCCGCGAGCTGTCAAACGCCTCTCCACAGTACGGGCAGTTGTTGGACTGGCCACTGGTGTGCACATGCTGATGAGACAGGGAGTGCGAGGCCTTGGCAAAGCGCTCTCGACACACCGGGCTGGGAATGGGACTGTCGCCAGCGTGCACCTGCTGGTGGGACAGCAGCCTGGTGGAGTTAGAAAATCCCTTGCCGCACTGGGCACAGGTGTAGGGACGCTCGCCGTGTGTGCGCTGGTGGCGGATTTGTATAACCAGCAGGTGACTGCATTGGGTGAAGCCCTTGCCGCACTGGGCACAGGTGTAGGGGCGCACGCCGGTGTGGGTGCGCTCGTGCACCAGCAGGTTGCTGGAGTGGGTGAAGCCCTTGCCACACTGGGTGCAGGTGTAGGGGCGCACGCCGGTGTGGGTGCGCTGGTGTACCAGCAGGTTGCTGGATTGTGTGAAGCCCTTGCCACACTGGGCGCACGTGTAGGGGCGCTCGCCTGTGTGGGTGCGCTGGTGCTTCAGCAGGATGTCGGAGCGGGTGAAGCCCTTGCCGCACTGGGCACAGGTGTAGCAGCGCTCGCCGGTGTGGGTGCGCTGGTGGTAGAGCAAGCTGGTGCAGCAGTTGAAGCCCTTGCCGCACTGGGCACAGGTGTAAGGACGCTCGTCGGTGTGGGTGTGCTGGTGCTGCAGCAGGTAGTTGGATCTGGTGAAGCCCTTGCCGCACTGGGCACAGGTGTAGGGGCGCTCGCCGGTGTGGGTGTACTGGTGCTGCAGCAGGTAGTTGGATCTGGTGAAGCCCTTGCCACACTGGGCGCATGTGTAGGGGCGCTCGCCGGTGTGGGTGCGCTGGTGCTTCAGTAGGTAGTTGGATCTGGCGAAGCCCTTGCCACACTGGGCACAGGTGTAGGGGCGCTCACCGGTGTGGGTGCGCTGGTGCTCCAGCAGGCCCCACTGTACTGGGTGAAGGGGCCGCCCCTGCCGCAGTCGCTGATGGTGAGGTGAAGGGCCGCTCCCCGGTGTGCAACCGCCTGTGCACCTTCAGGTTTCTTGGACGATTTGAATCCTTTGCCGCAGTTGGAGCAGGTGAAAGGGCCGCTCACTGCTGTGCACCCGCTGGTGCACCCGCAGCCACGAAACTGGGTAAAACTCTTGCCGCATGTGTGCAGCAATAGGGCTTCTCGCCCGTGTGCAGTTGCCGGTGGGTCTCCAGGACATTCGTCGTCCTTGAAACTCTTGCCGCACTCCGAGCAGTTGAAGGGGCGTTCTCCTGTGCACCCCCGGTGGTCTCCAGCTCGCTCGGGCTCCGGCAGGCCTTGCCACACACGTCGCACTCACAACGCTTCTCCTTGTGGCCCGTCATGTGGTCCTCCATCGAAGCTCAGCCCCTCGAAGCTCAGCCCGCACACTCTCCGTCCACAGCAACGGCTCCTAAACCCTGCAGGAGGGCCCTGAACAGAGGGTCAACAAGCTGGCAAACAGAACATTACTAGCACATATTGGGAGCGTTTATGGTGGAAACCGTTATATAATTCTGCGCGGCACACTGCGCTGGTACAGTTGCTGCCTCACCACCAGAGACCCGGGGTCGATCCTGACTACGGGTGCTGTCTGTGCGGAGATTGTACGTTGACCTGCATGGATTTTTACTCTGGGTGTTCCGGTTTCCTCCAACATTTCAAAGATGTTCAGGGTTGTAGGTTAATCGGCCTCCACAAATTTGTTAAATTGTCCCTAATCGGTTATCGCTGGTCAGCGCGGATTCCGTGGGCTGAAACACCTGTTGTTTCCGTGCTGCATCTCTAAACTAAACTAAACCAAAGAAGGGTGTTGACCCAAAACGCCACCCATTCTTTCTCTCCACAGATGCTGCCTGACCCGCTGAGTTACTCCAGTACTTTGTGTCTATCTTCTGCACAGATGCTGCCTGACCCGCTGAGTTACTCCAGCACTTTGTCATAGAGTGATACAGCGTTGGAAAGAGGCCCTTCGGCCCAACTTGTACCCGCACTGCTAGATCTCTCGGTTCCACACATTCCGCAAGCTCAGAGTTGTACAGAGTCCTAGTGAGATCACACCTGGAGTACTGTGTGCTGTTTTGGTCCCCTAATTTGAGGAAGGACATTCTTGCTATTCAGGGAGTGCAGCGTAGGTGTGCCAGGTTAATTGCCGGGATGGCGGGACTCTCATATGCTGAGAGAATGGAGTGGCTGGGCTTGTACTCTGGAATTTAGGATGAGGGGATCTTATTGAAACATATAAGATTGTTAAGGGTTTGGACGTGCTAGAGGCAAGAAACATGTCCCCGATGCTGGGGGAGTCCAGAATCAGGGACCACAGTTTAAGAATAAGGGGTAAGCCATTTAGAACAGAGATGAGGAAACACTTTTTCTCACGGAGAGTTGTGAGTGGGCGATATGGGGAGATGGCAGGAATGGGGTACTGATTCTGGGGACAGTGTTAAGCTGTGAGGAGAAACATAGAAACATAAAACATAGAAATTAGTGCAGGAGTAGGCCATTCAGCCCTTCGAGCCTGCACCGCCATTCAATATGATCATGGCTGATCATCCAACTCAGTATCCCGTACCTGCCTTCTCTCCATACCCTCTGATCCCCTTAGCCACAAGGGCCACATCCAACTCACTCTTAAATATAGCTTTTTTTTTTTTTGTTTTTTATTTTTTTTTTTTTTTTTACAAACCTGCACGCCTTTGGAATGTGGGAGGAAGCCACCCGGGGGAAAGCCCACAGGAAGAACATACAAACTCCATATAGAAAACACCCATAGTCAGGATCGAACCCGAGTCCTGGTCCTGGAAAGGTAGCAACTCTACGGTTGCCCACTGCACTGCCATACAGAAATAGTTCCTAACTAGTTTTCTATTGATTGCAAGAAACAGGACATAAAGAACATTTGTTTTCATACAACCAGTTAATTTTTAATTATTTTGCAATCTTCTATATAATTTTGGCACAGATAATTGATGATGGAAGGTAATTAATGGAATACATTGGTCTTGCAGAATGGGGTATAAACTATTGAATATGTTAACTATCTCCTATCTTTTTAAGGAATTGGGTATTTCTTTAAGGAATTTAGTATTTTTGTGTAACATTCTCCTCCGGCTAGCAAGCTGGTCCTTACCCTTATCAACTTCTCATTCGACGACTCCTATTTCTACCAAATCCAAAGTGTAGCTATGGGCACTCACATGGGCCCCAGCTATGCCTGCCTCTTTGTAGGGTGATCCCAAGGTGCTTCTACCAACATAGCATAGGTAATAGAATTCCTATCTATGGATAGGAATACAGCGTCATACAAGATGCAGTTTGGTTTGGGCAAAAACCTTTCAAGATGAAACTTGTCCAGGATCTTCATAGCCAACATGTTGTCCATGAACATTAATGAATGCACTTCAGATAATAACAAAAAAATTCTGGCCGTTTGGTAAGCTACTAGTCTCCATCTTGAATAAGATGGTTATCAATCATTTTGTTTCACTCAGTATGATTGAGGTGAATAGTGAGACTCTCCTGCTGCAACAACACAACATTCATGGACAAATGTGACATCTATCTTGATGGATTCATGTAATGTCATGAGAGGTTCGAAGAGTGATTGGAGACAAGGCTAAGGACAAAGCATGCTCCTTATCTCCTTGATATAGATAGAGATATTTGCCACCATGTACACAATGCCATGTAAGGGATTCTCAAAAGCATTTGAACATCATTTGGAAGAACAGTGTTCACTTCAATCTACAATAACTTTAAATGGTCTACAGACCTTCGCCAGTACTTGAGAGGCTGTGCAATATCCTTTGTGTGAAGTTCACCGTACCCGAGAGGATGCTAGGAGGCTGCAAGGTGACTTGGATAGGTTCGGTTGAGAGAGTGGGCAAATGCATGGCAGATGCATTATAATGTGGATATATATGAGGTTATCCACTTTGGCAGCAAAAAAAGGAGGGTAGACTATTATCTGAATGGTGGCCGATTAGGAAAAGTCGAGGAGATGCAAAACGAGATCTGTGTGTCATGGTACACCAGTCATTGAAAGTAGGCATGCAGGTGTAGCAGGCTGTGAAGAAAGCAAATGATATGTTGGCATTCATAGCAAAGGATTTGAGTAACAAGAGCAGGAGGGTTCTACTGCAGCTGTACAGGGTCTTGGTGAGGGCCACACCTGGAGGTATTGCATACAGTTTTTGGTCTCCTAATCTGAGGAAATACATTCTGCCATAGAGGGTAGTACAGAGAAGGTTCACCAGACTGATTCCTGGTAGGGCAGGACTTCATATGAAGAAAGAACTGGATAGACATCGGCTTGGCTTGTACTCGCTGGAATTTAGAGATTGAGGGGGATCTTATAGAGAATTACAAAATTCTTAAGGGGTTGGACATGATAGAATGAGGAAGATTGTTCCCGATGTTGGGGAACTCCAGAACAAAGGCTCACAGTTTAGGAATAAGGGGGAAGGCTTTTAGGACCGAGATGAGAAAATCATTTGTCACGAAGAGAGTGGTGAGTCTGGAATTCTCTGCCACAGAAGGTAGTTGAGGCCAGTTCATTGGCTATATTTAAGAGGGAGTTAGATGTGGCCCTTGTGGCTGAAGGGATCAGAGGGTATGGAGATATTAATGATTATGATATAGTTGGGATCACGGAGACATGGCTCCAGGGTGACGTAGGCTGGGAGCTGAACATCCAGGGATATTCAATATTCAGGAGGGATAGAGAGAAAGGAAAAGGAGGTGGGGTAGCGTTGCTGGTTAGAGAGGAGATTAAAGCAATGGAAAGGAAGGACATTAGCTTGGAGGATGTGGAATCGGTATGGGTAGAGCTACAAAACAATAAGGGGCAGAAAACGCTGGTGGGTGTTGTGTACAGGCCACCTAACAGTAGCAGAGAAGTTGGGATGGTATCAAACGGGAAATTAGAAATGCGTGCGACAAAGGCAAAACATTATAATGGGTGACATCAATCTACATATAGATTGGGTTAATCAACTTGGCAGGGTGCTGAGGAAGAGGATTTTTGGAATGTATGCGGATATTATCTAAAATCAAACATGTAGATGGAACCAACGAGAGAGCAGGCTATTTTAGACTGGGTTTTGAGTAATGAGGAATGGGGGGTAATTAGCCGTCTTGTTGTACAGCCCTCCTTGGGCAAGAGTGACCATAATTATGGGTTGAGTTCTTCATTAGGATGGAGAGTGACATTGTTAATTCAGAAACAATGGTTCTGAACTTAAAGAAAGGTAACTTTGAGGGTAATGAGACTTGAATTGGCCAAGATAAGATGACTGGCAATTTAAATAAATTCTAAAAGGGTTGACGGTGGATATATAATGGAAGACATTTAAAGACTGCATGGATGAACTACAAAAATTGTTCATCCCAGTTATGGCAAAAGAATAAATCGGGGAAGGTAGTGCATCCGTGCTAACAAGGGAAATCAGGGATAGTATCAAAGCAAGGATGATGCGTTCAAAGTAGCCAGAAAAGCAGCATACCAAGGACTGGGAGAAAATTCAGAGACCACAGAGGAGGACAAAGGGCTTAATTAGGAAAGGAAAAATAGATTATGAAAGAAAACTGGCAGGGAAACATAAAAACTGACTGCAAAGTTTTTATAGATGTGTGAAAGAGAGAAAGAGATTAGTTAAAACAAATGTAGGTCCCTTGCAGTCAAAACTCGGTGAGCTTGATCGTGGGGAACAAGGATAGGCGGACCAATTGAATAACTACTTTGGTTCCGTCTTCACTAAGGAAGACATAAATAATCTGCCTGAAATAGCAGGGGACTGTGGGGTCCAAAGGAGGAATTGAGTGAAATCCAGGTCAGGTCGAAAGGAAGTGGTGTTGGGTAAATTGAATAAGATTAAAAGGCCGATAAATCCCCAGGGCCAATAGGCTGCATCCCAGAGTACTTTAAGGAAGTAGCTCAGGAAATAGTGGATGCATATTAGTGATAAATCTTCAAAACTCTTTTAATTCTGGAGTAGTTCCTGAGGATTGGCGGGTAGTAGCAAATGTAAAACCCCTCTTTTTAAGAAGGAGGGAGAGAGGAAAAACGGGAATTACAGACCATTAGTCTAAACATCGTTAGTGGGGAAACTGCTAGAGTCAGATATTAAAGATGGGATAGCAGCACATTTGGAAGTGCGTGTGAAATCATTGGACAAAGTCAGCATGGATTTTACAAAAGGTAAATCATGTCTGACGAATCTTGTGGAATTTTTCGAGGATGTAACTAGTAGCGTGATAAGGTAGAACCAGTGGATGTGGTATATCTGGACTTCCAGAAGGCTTTCGACAAGGTCCCACATAAGAGTATTAGTATACAAACGGAAAGCATACGGTATTAAGGGTTCAGTATGATGTGGATAGAGAACTGGCTGGCAAACAGGAAGCAAAGAGTAAGGAGTAAACGGGTCCTTTTCACAATGGCAGGCAGTAACTAGAGGGTACCCGCAGGGCTCAGTGCTGGGACCCCAGCATATTTACAATATATTAATGATCTGGATGAGGGAATTGAGGCAATTATCTCCAAGTTTGCGCGATGACACTAAGCTGGGGGGCAGTGTTTCGCTCTGTGATGAGGAGGATGCTAGAGACTGCAGGGTGACTTGGATAGGCTGGGTGAGTGGGCAAATGTTTGGCAGAGATGCAGTATAATGTGGATAAATGTGAGGTTATCCACTTTGGTGGCAAAAACAGGAAAGCGGACTATTATTTAAATGGCGGCCGATATTGGAAAAAGGGAGATGCAGCACGAGACCTGGGTGTCATGGTACACCAGTCATTGAAAGTAGCATGCAGGTGCAGCAGGCAGTGAAAAAAGCGAAGTATGTTAGCTTTCATAGCAAAAGGATTTGAGTACAGGAGCAGGGAGGTTCTACTTCAGTTGTACAGGGTCTTGGTGAGACCACACCTGGAGTATTGCGTGCAGTTTTGGTCTCCAAATCTGAGGAAGGACATTATTGCCATAGAGGGAGGTGCAGAGAAGGGTTCACGCAGACTGATTCCTGGGATGTCAGGACTGTCTTATGAAGAAAGACTGGATAGACTCTGTTTATACTTCTCTGGAATTTAGGAGATTAAGAGGGATCTTATAGAAACTTAACAAAATTCTTAAGGGGTTGGACAGGCCTAGATGCAGAAGATTGTTTCCCGATGTTGGGAAGTCCAGGACAAGGGGTCACAGCTTAAGGATAAGGGGGAAATCCCTTTAAGACCGAGATGAGAAAGACTTTCTTCACACACAGAGAGTGGTGAGGCGTCTTCTGAACTCTCTGCCACAGAGGTAGTTGAGGCCAGTTCATTGGCTATATTTAAGTGAGTTGAGTGGAATGTGGCCCTTGTGGCTAAGGGATCAGAGGGTATGGAGAGAAGGCTGGTACGGGATACTGAGTTGGATGATCAGCCTGATCATAAATGAAGCGGTGCAGGGCTCTAAGAAGGGCCGATGGCCTCCTCCTGCACCTATTGTCTTTTGTGTGTATTGCCCCCAGCGCCCACTTGACCCCTCTCCCTCTCCCCCCCCCCCCCCAGTTCCCTGCCCCCCCCATTCATCCCCCTCGGCACCAAACCCACTCCCCCTTGAAATCCCTCCCCCCTCCCTTTGCTCCCTGCTTCCCCCCGCTACTCACTTCACCAGCATTTTTCCAGCCCCCAGCCTGACCTCACCCCCCCCCCCCGGACTGTCCTCCTCTCTCCTCTCTCTGACCCTCTCCCCTTATTCCCTGCCCCCTCTCAGCCCCCACGGAATATCTCCTCTCCCCTCGGATTCTCTCTTCTCCTCCCCCCCTCCCTCTCTCACCCTCCCTCCTCTCTCCACCCCTCTATCTGTCACACTCTGCTCCTCTCTCTCTCTCTTCTCTCTCTCTCTTCCCCTCTCAACCCTCACCCCCCTCTCTCATCTCTCTCTCCACCCCTCTATCTCTCTCCTCAATCCCTCCCTCTCCTCACACTCCCTCTTTCTCTCTCTCACCGTCCAGTGCGGGTCGGCTCCATCTTGGCCGCGACGTCATTTCCGGGCTGAGGCCGCCCCGCAGCCTGCGGGGCAACGGGCCGGGGCGGCGACGTCATGTCCGGGCTGATGCCCCTCTCCCCCCCGCGTTGCGCGGTCTCTCTCTGTCCGCGGGGCAACGGGCC
>CM069170.1:16435580-16456041 GCA_035221665.1 Okamejei kenojei
AAAGACTAGGCTTGTATTCACTGGAGTTTAGAAGGATGAGGGGGGATCTTATAGAACCATATAAAATTATCAAAGGACTGGACAAGCTAGATGCAGGAAAAATGTTCCCAATGTTGGGTGAGTCTAGAACCAGGGGCCACAGGCTTAGAATAAAGGGGAGGTCATTTAAGACTGAGGTAAGAAAAAGCTTTTTCACCCAGAGAGTTGTGAATTTAAGCAATTCCCTGCCACAGAGGGCAATGGAGGCCAAATCACTGGATGGATTTAAGAGAGAGTTGGATAGAGCTCTAGGGGCTAGTGGAGTCAAGGGATATGGCAGGCATGGGTTATTGATAGCGGATGATCAGCCATGATCACAATGAATGGTGGTGCTGGCTCGAAGGGCCGAATGGCCTCCTCCTGCACCTATTTTCTATGTATGTTTCTATGTTTTCAAGAAAAGAGCGAGAGAGAAAACGGGGAATTACAGACCAGTTAGCCTGGGTTCCGAATTTATGGAATTCCCTGCCACAGAGGGCAGTGGAGGCCAAATCACTGGATGGATTTAAGAGAGAGTTGGATAGAGGTCTAGGGGCTAGTGGAGTCAAGGGATATGTGGAGAAGGCAGGCATGATGGGAAAGATGCTAGAGTCAATTATTAAAGAGGTAATAATGGAGCATTTGGATAGCAGTAAAAGGATTAGTCCAAGTCAACATGGATTTGTGAAAGGGAAATGATGCTTGACTAATCTTCTGGAATTTTTTGAGGATGTGACAAGTAAAAGCTACCGGAAATTGGAGAATTCAATGTTTATACCGCTAGGTGCATCTCCCAGTGGCTCAGCACTTCAACTCCCCCTCCCATTCCGAATCCGACCTCTCTGTCCTGGGCCGCCTCCACCGGAAATTTGAGGAGCAGCACTTTGGAAGTCTGAACCCTAGCGTCATAAACATTGAATTCTTCATTTTCCGGTAGCCCTTGCTGTCTCCTCCCCTTCTCAGCTCTCCCTCAGCCCTCGGGTTGCTCATCTTCCTGTTTCCTTTCTTCTCCCCACCCTACATCAGTCTGAAGAAGGGTTTCAGCCCAAAAAGTTGCCAATTTCTTTCGCTGCACCCGCTGAGTTTCTCCAGCACTTTTGTCTACCTTCAATTTTCCAGCATCTGCCGTTCCTTCTTAAACATCTCTCTATCTATCTCTATCTCTCCCTATCAATCGTTTTCTGTCTCTGTCTCTATATAAATCTCTCTATTTTTCACTATCTATCTCTCCCTCTATCTCTCCATTTCTATCTCTATCGCTCTATATATATCTCCCTCACTCACTCTTTCCCCACCCACTCTCTGTCTCTCTCCCCACCCATCTCTCTCCCTCCCTGTCTCTCTGTCTCTCTCTCTCTCTCTCTCTCTCTCTCTCCTTGTCTCTCTCTTTCCATCTCTCTCCGTCTCTCTCTCTCCGTCTCTCTCTCCATCTCTCTCTCCGTCTCTCTCTCTGCGAGATGTACACAGCTGCATTGGACATTGAGGCGGAGCCCGTCTGTGGGGCTGGGGCTCCCGTGGGCTGCCTCGCTGTTCCAGCCAGTCTCTGAAGTCAGATTTAAAACTCCTTCGCTAAGATCCTCCAGTCTGATTTTAAATTAATCACTCAAATTTTTTCTTCTTCCAGATTAAGGCTTTGGCGACTGCCTCCTGCATACGATCAGTTGCTTCGCCCTCCAGTTACTCCTCATCCAGATTTTCCAGGCTGTTTTGGTATTGTTCAATCACAATTTGTTGTGTTTGCTTTGCCCAGATTTCAGCATCAGAGGCCAATTTTTGTAATGTTTCTTGGGTGGGATTTGCCGCTTTTACAAAGTGTGTTAATATCTTTGTCTGCCTCGTGATACCCTACGTGGGTAGGCTCCGCTCTTGCAGAACCCTCAGACGGTGCAGAGTCTGAGGCAATCACAATGGCTCTACCCCCACTCCCCTCTGCCTGTTATTACTAATTTCTGGCTTAGTTAGTAGTAAACTATATGGCAATACTAATACTAATGCATCTATTATCTCTAGCATAGTAGGGTTAACACCAAGGTGCTCACCAAGTCTTTGTTTTTTTCCCCCAGGTTGCGGAGACGCATGTAATCGCGCCCAACCTTCGCAGGACCGTCTCGCCTCAACGGGACCACGAGGTTGCGTAATTTGCGTGCCAAGAACACGTAAGTGAGACAGGCCTTTAAATCCTTGCTCCCTGCACCAGCTCCTCAGCCACATATTGAGATCCTCTACCTCCGTGTTCCTTCCCTCACCAACACGAGGAACTGGAAGCAAACCGGAGATAACCACCCTGGAGGTCCTGCTTTTCAGCCGCCTTCCGAGTTCTCTGAAGTCACGCTGTAAGAATGACTTTTCCTCATTCTTCCAACCGACGTCATTTGTGCCAACATGCCCGGGAAAGCCGCTTCCGCTGCTCACCTTCAACCCTTGGGATGCTCTCCATCGGTCCATGGCGCCTGGACCTGGCACCAGGGAGGACCGTCCTTGAATCCCACCTGTTGCCCGCAGAAACCCCTGGTCTGTCCCCTCACCCGACTACCACGGCTTCTGCCTGACCGTCCTGTCTCTTCGCAGTGTATGCCCACTTCCCTTTTTGACTCGCAGACCTGTCCCTTATCCTTATCGGTTCTCGTTTTACTAACGATCTGCTGCAGGTCCGCCCAGGATTTTTCCCCACGATGATCCTGAAGGGTCTGGCGGGGCGGTGCCGGCTAGAACCCACCCGTGGACTCAGGGCGAGCCGGGCCCGTAGGCGTGTGGGGCGGTGGCTCTCACGGGCAGGGCGGGGGTACGTCACGGGGCGGGCTGGGGTACGTCACGGGGCAGGGCCGCCGCCCCCCCTCTTCCCTCACCCCACCCCCCCTCCCTTCTTCCCGCTAACTTCCCCTTTCACTCACCCTTTCCCTCACTCTCCTCTCTTCACCCCCTCCCCTCAACTTCCACTGTCGTCATTCCGCTCCCCACATTGCCCTCCTTCACCACCTCTCCATGCCTTCCCCCCCCCCCCCCCCACCCCTCCCTCTCCATCCCCCTTCACCCCCTCACCTGTGGTGGCAGGCTGCGATGCATCCGTGTCTGGTCTCCCGAATAGCGCCCCTCCTTCATCCCTGTCTCTCCCCCTCACCCTCGCAACCACCACTTCAAAGCACCAGCAATGTTTGCGCGTTAGTAATGTCCCTGTGTTGCCAGCTTGTTAACCTCGTGTTCCCCTCCTGCAGGGTTTTAGGAGGCCGTTGCAGTGGACAGAGAGGCGGGGACGTGAGTGTCCATTGAGGGCGGCCAGGGTGCAGATGAGCCCCCCTGCTCGGTGTGCAGGCCGAGCTTCGAGGGGCTGAGCTTCGATGGAGGACCACATGACGGGGCACAACAAGGAGAAGCATTATGAGTGTGACGTGTGTGGGAAGGCCTGGCAGTGCCCGAGCAAGCTGGAGATCCACCGGCGGGTTCACACGGGCGAGAAGCCCTATGGCTGCTCCACATGCGGCAAGAGCTTTGCCCTGTTGTCGGGGCTGCAGGAGCACCAGCGGGTGCACAGCAGTGAGCGGCCCTTCACCTGCTCCGACTGCGGCAAAGGCTTCAAGTCGCCCAAGGCCATGAAGGTGCAACACAGGCGGCTGCATACACGTGAGCAGGCCCTACCCCGCAATGACTGCGGCCAGGGCTTTTCGCCCGTTCAGAGCGGCCTGCAGCAGTCACCAAGCGCAAACCCACACCGAGCAGCGCCCTTACACTGTGCCCAGTGTCGGCAGAGGGGCCTTCACCAATATAGTCACCTGCTGATGCACCGCCGCATCCACACCGGTGAGCGCCCCTACCCTGTGCCCAGTGCGGCAAGGGCTTCACCCATCCAGCTACCTGCTGGTGCACCAGCGCACCCACAGCGGCGGGCGCCCCTACACCTGCGCCCAGTGTGGCAAGGGCTTCACCCAATCCAGCAACCTGCTGGTGCACCAGCGCATCCACACCGGTGAGCGCCCCTACACTCGCCCAGTGTTGCCAGGGCTTCCTCCCCCCTCTGACAGCCTGCAGGGCCCACACCCACGTGCACCCACACCGGGCGAGCGCCCCTACAACCTGTGCCCAGTGCGGCAAGGACTTCGCCCAATGCAGTCACCTGCTGGTGCACCAGCGTACCCACACCGGCGAGCGCCCCTACACCTGTGCCCAGTGCGGCAAGGGCTTCGCCTCATCCAGCAGCCTGCTGGTGCACCAGCTAATCCACAGCGGCGGGAGCCCCTACACCTGCGCCCATGTTGCGAGGGCGTTCACTCCGCTCCAGTCACCTGCAGTCCCACCAGCGCATCCACACCGTGAGCAGCCCCTAACACCTGCGCACCAGTGTGGGCAAGGCTTCTCCCGCTCTGACAGCCTGCTGGGCCACCAGCGCACCCACACCGGCGAGCGCCCCTACACCTGTGCCCAGTGCGGCAAGGACTTCGCCCAATGCAGTCACTGCTGGTGCACCCAGCGTATACCCACAAAGGGAAACCGGCGAGCGCCCCTACTCCTGTGCCCAGTGCGGCAAGGCTTCGCCTCATTCCAGCAGCCTGCTGTGCAACCAGCTAAATCCACAGCGGCGAGCGCCCCTACACCTGCGCCCAGTGCGGCAAGGGCTTCACCCGCTCCAGTCGCCTGCTGTCCCACCAGCGGGTGCACGCCGGCGACCGTCCTGTCCCCAGTCCAGTGTGTGGATAGCGCATTGCCATGGCCTCCCGCGCCCTGTCTCACCAGCACGCGCACACAAGTGGCCAGCCCTACGACTGCCCGTACTGTGGTGAGGCGTTTGACAGCTCGCGGGGGTTGCGGCAGCACCGGCTCCCATTGTGACAAGAGAGCTTGGGGGCTGTGGGAGCACCAGCGGATACACACCAGAGAGAGACCCTTTGTGGCAAGGCTTTTACCCGCTCCTCCAGCCTGCTGGCACACCGCCACGTGGATAGGCGCTGTTTAGGTGTAGAGACAACAATGCTGTAAGGAACGGGTAATGGTTTCCTTGTCGAGAACCCTTCCTCATCTCGACCGGAAAATGGTCTCAACCCAGTCCTTCTCTCCAGAGATGCTGCCTGACCCGCTGAGTTATTCCAGCATTTTGTGTCCTTGTCTGCAGTTCCTTGTTTTTAAACCATTCTGGTTAACCATCTCTGCACCTTCCCCAAAGCCCCCACATCAGTCCTGTAATGGAGTGACCAGAACTGAGGAAATATTATAAAATAAAATTGCTGTCATTATAATATCTGTGTGAGAAACTTATGTTGAGTTGCAGGAGAAGGACTGGGAGCGGAGGTTTTCAAAATACATAGGCCACAACGGAATAAAGAAAACACACACACACAACTGATGGCTTGTTATAACATGGAGATGATGATGTAAATGGGAATAGTCTTGCTTGCTTTTGAGTGGCTATAACTGTCAGAAGTTGTATTTGGTTTAGGTTAGTGTTCAGAGTAATGGGGTCTGTTCCAGGACATGGGCATCAATTATTCTTCATTTATGACACATCTCTGAGCTCGGCTGTGTCATGAAGGGGATTTATGGTTGTCTATATTGGGTCATAGGCACCAAGGTTAGATAATAGAGTCTGTGATTTGGTTTAAAAGTGTTTATGTTGGGATAAGAGATAACACATAGGTGATGGTTGTGTGACCTTTGTATAAGGGAGATTTCTTATGTTTATACGAGACTAAGAAAGTAATTGTTTTGATCTAAGCCAAACGATTGGGGTCTGCATATAGTAACCTCCCTCTCTCACCCCTCTATCTCTCTCACTCTGCTTCTCTCTCTCTCTCTCTCTCTGTCCCTCTCGCCCTACTCAATCCCTATCTCTCTCTGTCCCCCTCTCTCTCTCTCTCTCTCACCCTCCCTCCTCTCTCCACCCCTCTATCTCTCTCACTCTGCTCCTCTCTCTCTCTCCTCTCTCCTGTCCTCTCGCCCATCTCAATCCCCCGCCCATCTCCTCTCTCTCATCCCCCCCTCTCCTCTCTACCACGCTATCTCTCTCTGCTCCTCTATCCCTCTCTCTCTCTCTCTCTCTCTCTCCCACCCTCCCTCCCTCCCTCTCTCTCACTAACCCTTCTCTCTCTCTCTCTGTCTCCCCCCCTCTCTCTCTCTCATCCCCTCTCTCTCTCTCTCTCTCTCTCTCCTCTCACCCCTCCCTCCTCTCTCCCCCCCCTCTCTCACTCTGCTCCCTCTCTCTCTCTCTCTCTGTGTCCCTCTCGCCCTCTCTCCCTATCTCTCTCTCTCCTCTCTCTCTCTCTCTCCCCCTCTCCTCTCTCCCCCCCTCCCCCCCTCTCTCTCTCCCCTCTCTGCCCCCCCCCCTCTCATCATCTCAAACCCCCCCCCTCTCTCTCCCCTCCCCCCCCGTCTCTCTCTCTCTCTCACCCACTTCTCTCTCTCTCCCCACTTCTCTCTCTCTCCTCAATCCCTCCCTCTTTCTCTCTCTCACCGTCCAGTGCGGGTCGGCTCCATCTTGGCCGCGACGTCATTTCCGGGCTGAGGCCGCCCCGCAGCCTGCGGGGCAACGGGCCGGGGCGACGACGTCATGTCCGGCTGATGCCCTCTCTTCTCTCCCCCCCGCGTTGCGCGGTCTCTCTCTGTCTGCGGGGCAACGGGCCGGGGCCGCGACGTCATGTCCGGGCTGAGGCCGCCCCTCTGTCTGCGGGGCAACGGGCCGGGGCCGTGACGTCATGTCCGGGCTGAGGCCCCTGCGCCGCGCGGTCTCTCTCTCTCTGTGTCTCCGGGGGCAACGGGCAGCGGGCGGGCGGGCGGGATGAGCCGTGAGTACCCGGGCCGGGCCGGGCCGGACGCGGTGAGAGGCTCCGGTGGATCAGGGCGGGCGGGGCGGGCGCGCTGTCTGGGGGGGGATTCGGTGCGCGGGGGGGGGGGGGGGGGGGGTCCAGGCCGCGGCCTCGCTCGCTCCCGGGAGACAGTGACCGGGCCTGGGGTCGGGGTTGGCGGAGCGCTCCATCTCTCTCTCCATCTCTCTCTCTCCATCTCTCTCTCTCCATCTCTCTCTCTCTCTCTCCATCTCTCTCTCTCCATCTCTCTCTCTGCTGTCAAATAGTGAACACCGACTGCGGGATAATGTACACAGGCATCTCTCTCTCTCTCTCTCTATCTATCTATCTGTATCTATCTCTCTATCACTCTATCCATCCTGTCTGTCTGTCGCTCTTTATTTCTCTCACTATATCTCTCTCTCTCTCTCACTCACTCTTTCTATCTATCTGTATCTATCTCCATCTATCTCTCTATCACTCTATCCATCCTGTCTGTCTATCGCTCTCTCCCTATTTCTCTCTTTAACTCTCTCTATCTATCTATCTATCTATCTGTATCTATTTCTCTCCATCTATCTCTCTATCACTCTATCCATCCTGTCTGTCTATCGCTCTCTCCCTATTTCTCTCTCTATATCTCTCTTTCTCTCTCTCTCTCTCTCTCTCTCTCTCTCTCTCTCTATCTATCTGTATCTATCTCTCTATCACTCTATCCATCCTGTCTGTCTATCACTCTCTCCCTATTTCTCTATATATCTCTCTTTCTCTCTCTATCTATCTGCATCTATTTCTCTCCATCTATCTCTCTATCACTCTATCGCTCTCTCCCTATTTCTCTATATCTCTCTCTCGTTCTCTCTCTCTCTCCCTCTCTTTCTATCTATCTATCTATCTATCTATCTATCTATCTCTATCTATCTCTCTCTATGTCCAACCTGCGACGTTGGACATAGAGATACTCTTTATCTCTCTATCTCTATCTCTCTATCTTTCTATCTCGATCACTCTATCCCTCTATCCTGTCTGTCTATTGCTCTCTCCCTATTTCTCTTCTCTCTCTCTCTCTCTCTCTCTCTCTCTCTCTCTCTGTATCTGTATCTCTCTATCTCTATCTCTCTCTCCCTCTCTGTGTCCAACCTGTGACGTTGGTCAATCTGGTTTTACTGCCAAATAGTAAACAACGACTGCGGGATAATGTACACAGACATCTCTCTCTCTCTCTATCTCTCTGCCTGCCTCTCTCTATCTATCTCTATTGCTCCCTATCTATCGCTTTCTGTATCTACTTGTCTCCATCTATCTCTGTCCACCGTCAATCTCCCCCCTCTCCATCTCTCTCTCCTGATCTCTCTCTCTACTGTCAAAGTAAACAACGACTGCGGGATAATGTACACAGACATCGCTCTCTCTGTCTGCCAATCTCTATCTATCTAGAAATAGTGGACGCATTGGTCATCATTTTCCAATGTTCAATAGATTCAGGATCAGTTCTTGTGGATTGGAGGATAGCTAATGTTATCCCACTTTTCTTCTGCAATTGTATAGGGCTCCGGTGAGACCACATCTGGAGTATTGTGTACAGTTTTGGTCTCATAATTTGAGGAAGAACATCTTTGTGATTGAGGCAGTGCATCGTAGGTTCACGAGATTGATCCCTGGGATGGTGGGACTGTCATATGAGAAAAGATTGAAAAGACTAGGCTTGCATTCACTAGAGTTTAGAAGGATGAGGGGGTATCTTATAGAACCATATAAAATTATCAAAGGACTGGACAAGCTAGATGCAGGAAAAATGTTCCCAATGTTGGGTGAGTCTAGAACCAGGGGCCACAGGCTTAGAATAAAGGGGAGGTCATTTAAGACAGAGGTAAGAAAAAGCTTTTTCACCCAGAGAGTTGTGAATTTAAGCAATTCCCTGCCACAGAGGGCAATGGAGGCCAAATCACTGGATGGATTTAAGAGAGAGTTGGATAGAGCTCTAGGGGCTAGTGGAGTCAAGGGATATGGGGAGACGGCAGGCACGGGTTATTGATAGTGGACGATCAGCCATGATCACAATGAATGGTGGTGCTGGCTCGAAGGGCCGAATGGCCTCCTCCTGCACCTATTTTCTATGTTCTATGTTTCTATGTTTTCAAGAAAAGAGCGAGAGAGAAAATGGGGAATTACAGACCAGTTAGCCTGGGTTCCGAATTTATGGAATTCCCTGCCACAGAGGGCAGCGGAGGCCAAATCACTGGATGGATTTAAGAGAGAGTTGGATAGAGCTATAGGGGCTAGTGGAGTCAAGGGATATGTGGAGAAGGCAGGCATGGTGGGAAAGATGCTGGAGTCAATTATTAAAGCGGTAATAATGGAGCATTTGGATAGCAGTAAAAGAATTAGTCCAAGCCAACATGGATTTATGAAAGGGAAATGATGCTTGACTAATCTTCTGGAATTTTTTGAGGATGTGACAAGTAAAAGCTACCGGAAATTGGAGAATTCAATGTTTATACCGCTAGGTGGCATCTACCAGTGGCTCAGCACTTCAACTCCCCCTCCCATTCCGAATCCGACCTCTCTGTCCTGGGCCTCCTCCACCGGAAATTTGAGGAGCAGCACTTGGGAAGTCTGAACCCTAGCGTCATAAACATTGAATTCTTCAATTTCCAGTAGCCCTTGCTGTCTCCTCCCCTTCTCAGCTCTCCCTCAGCCCTTGGGCTGCTCCTCTTCTTGTTTCCTTTCTTCTCCCCACCCTACATCAGTCTGAAGAAGGGTTTCAGCCCAAAAAGTTGCCAATTTCCTTCGCTGCACCCGCTGAGTTTCTCCAGCACTTTTGTCTACCTTCCAGCATCTGCCGTTCCTTCTTAAATATCTCTCTATCTATCTCTATCTCTCCCTATCAATCGCTTTCTGTCTCTCTGTCTCTCTATATATCTCTCTATTTTTCTCTATCTATCGCTCCCTCTATCTCTCCATTTCTATCTCTATCTCTCTCTCTCTATATATATATATATATATATATATCTCCCTCACTCACTCTATCCCCACCACTCCTCTCTCTGTCTCTCTACCCCACCCATCGCCCTCTCTCCCTATCTCTCTCTCTGTCTCTCTCTCTCTGTCTCTCTCTTTCCATCTCTCTCCGTCTCTCTCTCTCTCTCTCTCTCTCTCTCTCTCTCTCTCTCTCTCTCTCTCTCTCTCTCTCTCTCTCTCTCTCTCTCTCTCTGCGAGATGTACACAGCTGCATTGGACATTGAGGCGGAGCCCGTCTGTGGGGCTGGGGCTCCCGTGGGCTGCCTCGCTGTTCAAGCCAGTCTCTGAAGTCAGGTTTAAAACTCCTTCGCTAAGATCCTCCATTCTGATTTTAAATTAATCACCCAAATGTTTTCTTCTTCCAGATTAAGGCTTTGGCGACTGCCTCCTGCACACGATCAGTTGCTTCGCCCTCCAGGTACTCCTCATCCAGATTTTCCAGGCTGTTTTGGTAATGTTCAATCAACATTTTTTGTGTTTGCTTTGCCCAGGTCTCAGCATCAGAGGCCAATTTTTGTAATGTTTCTTGGGTGGGATTTGCCAGTTTTACAAAGTGTGTTAATATCTTTGCCTGCCTCGTGATACCCTACGTGGGCAGGCTCCGCTCTTGCAGAACCCTCAGATGGTGCAGGGTCCGGGCAATCACAATGGCTCTACCCCCACTCCCCTCTGCATGTTATTACTAATTTCTGGCTTAGTTAGTAGCAAACTATACGGCAATACTAATGCATCTATTATCTCTAGCGTAGTAGGGTTAACACCAAGGTGCTCACCAAGTCTTTGTTTTTTTTCCCCCAGGTTGCGGAGACGCATGTAATCGCGCCCAACCTTCGCAGGACCGTCTCACCTCAACGGGACCACGAGGTTGCGTAATTTGCGTGCCAAGAACACGTAAGTGGGACAGGCCCAGAAATCCTTGCTCCCTGCACCAGCTCCTCAGCCACATATTGAGATCCTCTATCTCCGTGTTCCTTCCCTCACCAACACGAGGAACTGGAAGCAAACCGGAGATAACCACCCTGGAGGTCCTGCTTTTCAGCCGCCTTCCCAGTTCTCTGAAGTCACGCTGTAGAATGACTTTCCTCTTCTTCCCGACGTCATTTGTGCCGACATGCAGGACCGCTTGTTAACCCTCTGTGTTCCCCTCCTGCAGGGTTTAGGAGCCGTTGCTGTGGACAGTAGAGGGCGGGAGTGGACTGTGAAAATAAAAAAAACTGTCCTTTGAGGGCGGCCAGGGTGCAGATGAGCCCCCCTGCTCGGTGTGCAGGCCGAGCGTCGAGGGGCTGAGCTTCGAATGGAGGGAAGACACGCATGACGGGGCACAACAAAGGAGAAGGATTCTGAGTGTGACATAGAAACATTAGAAAACATAGAAATTAGGTGCAGGAGTGGCCATCAGCCTTCGAGCTGCACCGCATTTTCAATATGATCATGGATGATCATCCAAACTCTGTTCAGTACTGCCTTGTCTCTCCATTACCCTCTGATCCCCTTAGCCACAAGGGCCATATCCAACTCACTCTTAAAATATTGGCCAATGAAACTGGCCTAACTACCCTATGTGGCAGAAGAGTTACCAGAGACTCACACTTCTTGTGTGAAGAAAGTCTTTCTCATCTCGGTCTAAAGGATTTCCCCTTATCCTTAAGCTGTGACCCTTGTCCTGGAACTTCCCCTAACATCGGGGAAAATCTTACTGATCTAGGGCCTGTCCAACCCCTTAAGAATTTTGTAAGTTTCTATAAGATCCCTCTTATCTCCCTAATTCCAGAGGTTATAACTAGTCTTTCCCAAGTCTTTTCTTCATATTTTTAGACAGGTCCTGAATCCTCAGGAATTCAGTCTGGTGAATCCTCTCTGCACTCCCCTCTATGCAATAATGTCTCTTCCTCAGAGTGGAGACCATTAAATGCACGCAACTACTCGCCGCAGGTGATCTGGTGTCTCACCAAGGACCCTGTACAAACTGAAGTAGACCTCCCTGCTTCCTGTTACTCCAAATCCTTTTGCTATGAAAGCTAACTTACCATTCGCTTTTTTACTGCCTGCTGCACCTGCATGCCTACTGTCAGAAAGACTGGTGTACCATGGACCACCACAGGAACTCGCTGCATCTCCCCTTTTCCTAATCGGCCCCATTTATTTAATATTCTGCTTTCCTGTTTTGCCACCAAAGTGGATAAATCACATTTATCCACAATATTACTGCATCTGCAAAACATTTGCCCACTCACCTAGCCTATCCAAAGTCACCTTGCAGTCTGCCTAGCAATCCTCCTCACAGGGAACACTGCCCCCAGCTTAGGTGTCATCCGCAAACTTGTGGAGATAATTGCATTCATTCCCTCATCCAGATCATTTAATTATATTATTGTCAATAGCTGGAGGTCCCAGCATGAGCCGCGGGTACCCCACTAGTTATGCCTTGCCATTGTGAAAAGGACCAGTTTACTCACTACTCTTTGCTTCTGTTTGCCAGTAGCCAGTTCTCTATCCATCATCAATACTGAACCCCTAATACCGTCATGCTTTCAGTTTGTATACTAATCTCTATGTGGGACCGGTCGATAGCCTTCGGGGAAGTCCAGATATACCAATCCACTGGTTCTCCTTTATCAGTAATAGTTACAATCCTCGAAAAAATACCACAAGATTCGTCAGACATGATTTACCTTTTGTAAATCCATGCTGACTTTGTCCAATGATTTCACCACTTTCCAAATGGTGTGCTATCCCATCTTTTAATAAACTGACTCTAGCAGTTTCCCACGCTTACCGATGTTAGACTTACTGGTCAGTAATCCCGTTTTCTCTCTCCCTCCCTTCTTAAAAAGAGGGGTTACTTTGCTACCCGCAAACCTCAGGGAACTACTCCAGAATCTAAAGAGTTTTGACAGATTATCACTAATGCATCCATATTTCCTGAGCTACTTCTTAAGTACTCTGGGATGCAGCCTATCTGGCCCTGGGAATTTATCGGCCTTTAATCTTATTCAATTTACCCAACACCACTATCCCGACTGAACCTGGAGAAGGCCCTGGCAGTTGCCCGACAACTGGAGATCCAACGCGGATCACACAGGAAACGCCCCTTCAATGCTTGATAGCGACAAAGTTTCAAGAACTGGCGAGTGTCCCTAGAGGCCCTCCCGGCGGTTCACACGCGCGAGAAGCCCTCATGGCTGCTCCCACATGCGGCCAAGAGCTTTGCCCTGTAGTCGGGCCGCGGGAGCACCAGCGTGTGCACAGCAGCGAGCGGCCCTTTCACCTTGCTCCAACTGCGCAAAGGCTTCAATCGTCCAAGGCCATGAAAGGAGCACAGGCGGTTTGCTACCGGGTGCGGCCCTTCACCTGCAGTGACTGTTGCAAGAGCTTCGCCAGTCCCAGCCGGCCTGCAGCAGGCACCATCGCAGCCCACACCAGCGAGCGCAAGCCTTACACCTGTGCCCCATAGCGGCAAGGAACTTTTATATTTTATCCAATACAGACACCTGCAGATGCACCAGCGCACGCAACCCGGTGAGCTCCCTACACACCATGTGCCCAGTTCGCAAGGGCTTCATTCACCCAATCCAGCAACCTCAGATGCCCACGCACACCACACCTGCGGGCGCCCCTACAACCTGCGCCCTGTGTGGCTAGGGCTTCACCCAATCCAGCAAACCTGCCAGGTGCACCACGCAGTCCACCACCGGTGAGCGCCCCCTACACACCTGCGCCCAGTGGTGGCCCGGGCTTCTCCCCGCTCTGACACCGGCTGGGCCACCAGCGCACGCCCACCCGAGCGCCCCTAACACCTGTTCCCAAGTGCGGCAAGGACTTCGCCCAATGCGTCAAACTGCTGGTGCCACCACGTAACCCACACCTCGAGCGCCCCTACATACACCTGTGCCCAGTGCGCAAGGCTTCGCCTCAACCAGCAGCCTGCTGGTGCACAGCTAAAATCCACAGCGTCGAGCGGCCCCTACACTGCGCCCATTGCGGCAAGGGCTACACCCGCTCCATTCACCTGCTTCCCCACCAGCCGGGTGCACGCCGGCGACTCGTCCTGTCCCCCGCCCATGAGTGGAGAGGCGCATAGCCATGGCCTCCCCCGACCGCGCCCTGCTCCACCAGCACAGCGCTACACAAGTTGCCCAGCCCTAACGACTGCCCGAACTGTGGAGAGGCGTTTGAACAGCTCGCGGGGTGTGCGGCAGCACCGGCTTCCCATGTACTAGAGACATTCTTGGGGGCTGGGGAGCACAGCGGATTACAACAACCAAGAAGACCTTTGTGTGCCTGAGTGTGGCAAGGGTTTCACCCGCATCACCACTAGTGTCAGCCAACCGAAGTACCCCCGCGGTGAGCCACCCTTCCCCAGCCCGCCCAGTGGTAAGGGCTTCATCACAACCGCCTTGACCACTGCTGGAGAATGGCGATCCCACACCGTCCAGTCGCCCCTTCACCTTCCCCGCTCTGTTGCAAGGCATATTATAAACCCGCTCCTCCAGCCTGCTGGCCACACCGCACGAGGATATGTGCAGTTTAGGAGAGACAACATGCTGGGAAGGACCGTGTAATGTTTCGTGTCGAGACCCTCCTCAAGTCTCGACCCGAAATGCACCCAGTCCTTCTCACCAGAGATGCTTGCTGCCTGCCCCGCTGAGTTAATTTCTAATTCTAGCATTTTGTGTCCCTTGACTGCATTTCCTTGTTTTTAAACCATTCTGATAAAACCATCTCTGCACCTTTCCCCAAAGACTCCACATCAGTCCCCCCTGTAATGGATTGACCAGGAAACTGAGGAAATATTATAAAATAAAATTGCTGTCCATATAAAAAATCTGTGTTGAAGAAACTAATGTTTAAGTTGCAGGATAAGGACAGGGAGCAGAGGGTTTTCAAAATAATAGGCCCACAACGTAATAAAGAAAACACAACACACCACGCACCACACACACAACCTGATGGCTTGTTAATAACCATGGAGATGATGATGTAAATGGAATAGACCTTGCTAGCTTTTTGAGTGGCTAATAACTGACAGAAGTTGTATTTGGTTAGGTTAGTGTCAGAGTCATGGGGTCTGTTCCAGGACAGGGCATCAATTAATCTTCATTTATGACACATCTCTGAGCTCGGCATGTGTCAGAGGGTATTTAGGTGTCTATATTGTCATTGCCCACCAAGGCTAGAAAATAGAGTCTGTGAATTGGTTTAAAAGTGTTATATGTTGGGAAAAGAGATAACACAAAGTGATGGTTATTTGTGTGGACCTTTGTATAAGGGAATTTATATGTATATACGAGACTAAGAAAGTAATTATTGTTCGATCAAAGCCAAACGATTGGGGTCTCATAAAGTAATCTACAAATAGTTGTGTGTAAAGAAGTTGTAAAGAGTCCACTCAATCCTTTCACTCCAGAACAATACAATACGTTTTAATTGTCCACATTGCAACAAAAGTGGCAAGTGAAATAAATTGGACAGCAGCATACAAATTAACAAAGAACACACAAATACACAATAAAAAAAGTAACATAAGCATCCACCACATCATTAGTCCAACTGTGGAGGACGGCAACAAATATTTTGCCAGTCCTCCTCCACTTCCCCCGTGTCGTACACACAACCCATCCGCAGAACCCCGCAGGCCCGTCCAGACAAGGTAAAGTCCAGCCCGGCTCTTCACCCACCGGAGACCCGGCTTACAGGTTGGGCATAAGGCGCAGGCTGGCGGTTTTTTGAAAGATTTTAAGTTCCCGCCCGCAGCCAGAAGCTCCGCCGACCGCAGGGTCGGCAGTCCGAAGCTCCCCCACCGGGGGTGAGCAAAGTCCCATACCGTACCCGCCGCGGTAGAGGTAAGTCCGCCGTCCGGCGGTGTGGTTACCTCCGTGTAGGAGGCCAGCCCAAAACAGTTTCCCCCTTTAAAACCCCACACAAGACAGCACACAAATAAACAATTTAAACAGTGCACAAAAACTACTAAAAACAAAAAAAAAGTTGAAAATAGACAGACAGCTGCCATCCAAGAATGATCCAAGGTGAGGTATAATTCATAAGGGAACTGACCCTAAGCTTGTAAGAAGCCATTATAATTTATGCAAGTGCAACAAGTTATAGGCCTTTGTGTGCATGTGAGTTGGAAAATGTGTGATTAGAAATAACTTTTAGTTCTCGGGGGGGTCCCACTTAGTATAAATGGGGCAAAACGACTCAAATTTAATCTATGAAATCCATAAGTAACTGTATTTAACTATTTAGTTCGTAAGAAAGTTATTTGTTTTGTTTTTTGTTAAATATTTTAATTAAA
This sequence comes from Okamejei kenojei, assembly GCA_035221665.1. Taxonomy (NCBI): domain Eukaryota; kingdom Metazoa; phylum Chordata; class Chondrichthyes; order Rajiformes; family Rajidae; genus Okamejei; species Okamejei kenojei. The sequence continues at coordinate 16,451,682 of CM069170.1, forward strand.
TGTAAATACAATAAATAGAAAATGACTTCTTCCATACATTTTTTGTAATCTAAATTAATAATAACATTTAGACTTATTTATATTTCTATACATTTTTTTTTACAATAATGAAAGAAAGAGAAAAATAACATAGAGATAAAAATCAAAAATAAAGAAGTGTATGAGTATTACCAAGTTATCTATCGTTGGAGATAATCCATGATTTTGTTATACGTATTCTCACATCGATTCCATTATTGTCAGGTCTCAGCAGTTCAGGCTCTCCGCACCAAGCCCTATTTGACCCTATAGAATAATCCAATAAATGAGACTCATATTCCACTGAAAAGATCCAACCTGTCCATTAGGACAAGCCACAATCTCTAAGAACGTTATTTTTGAAGGTATTGTGTTTAATTATGTTAATTAAGTCATGGTATTAAATATGTAATTTTACAAATCTGAAGTTTTAACAATAACATTCCTTTTCCACAAGTGAAACATATGTTTTTTGGTTGGATGTATTGTGTGGAATTGCTGCATGATGTGTAATCTGAAGGGTGTTCTGAAAAAATATTTATATCTGTGGGTTTACTTTATTGAAATAAAATGATTTTTTTTTTTTTTTTTAATTTATTTATTAAAAAACAAAATAACAAACCATTTCTACATAATAGAACATAACCTTAGTAATTAATTTCCTACAAATAATAATATATTAATAATTAAATATTAACATTATTTATACTGTATATCCTTAATTAAAACTTCCAAAGATATATATTTAAATAATGGTTAAAAAGTACATAAAACAAAGAATACATTATAATATAAGCATTATACAATTTAGTAAGTTTTTCATTATAAACTCTAGTTTATTAGGTATAAGGCCCAAATTTAGTAATAATAATGATACACAAAGTTAATAAAACTTTATAAAAAATTCCATTTTTCTCTTCCTAAATATTAACGATAATTAACGTAATAAGATACATAATTTTATATATTAAAGGTATATAAAAACTAAAAGTACTAATATATTAATAATATTCTCACAAATCCACTAATATTTAAAATTCGTACTAAAATCAAAAGATTACAGTAATGTTTCTACAAATTTTTAAATTTTTTATATAGAATATAGGAAAATAGAAAATTTTAAAAAAAAAGGAGGGTAATAAAGAAGTAAAAAAAAAGGTTTGAATTGATAATAAAGTATTCGTCAATTATCCGTCCTTTATCGAAATGTTCATGACTTAAAAAATTATGTTTCTTCAATCCAATCGTGAATCCAGGTTTTCAGTCAGGTCCCTTCGCGCGAACTATTATGAACCCTGTTAAATATACAATATAATGGAAACCAAATCCGTCCTGAATAGATTACTACCTATCCAAAAGGACAAGCCTCAATCTCTCCAAAAAATGGAAAATAAAAATGATTTGAGCAGTTTGAAAAAACCCCAGAGGAAAGAATCTGTAAAGGGAAAATCATGTGACTATACATGTTTCTAAACAATGAAAGGATTTCGTTGACTGGATAAATAGGCAAATAATATAAATGTATGGTAAACCATAATGATTGGTTTTAATATAGTTTGCCACACCATTTGTCTAATAATTATCCCTTACCTATATAAAGTGTTACGTTTATACCAAAGCTCCGTAGATCATCTTCTTTCGACCTTCTCCAGATTTTTAACTCTGTGTTGGAAGGTATAAAGAATTACTCCAGAAAAGAATTTGATTATAGTCAGCAATGGGGTTTTGAATCATGTTTTCTTGAATTGGACTGACAAAAGAACGCATTTAACATGGCGACGGGATTGGATACAGAGACGGTTCACACCGACAGCACGAGGAATGAAAATAAGAGTCCAAACTGCGCACGATGGACAGCGGAATTGGCCACGCAGAATTGGAGTTAAGTATAAACCTCACTCTGTTATTCCTCTTCTCCCTTAATCCGCTGCATGACCGTCCCTTTGTTCTTGTGTGAACGGATACCTGACAGAATCCAGGTCAGATCAAACAAACCTTTGTTGATTGGTAAGATAGACTTATATAAAACAGATTTGGTCCATTGGGAATGGACAGACCTCTCCCAATAGGCAATGGAGAGGACTCGGTCATTTGGAAATATCCTAGGGTAAACTGACAGCTGAACTGGATAAATTTAATCCTAGTCATTTGGAATGACGAGATCGTATAAAGTTTTGGAAAACAGGGGAAGTTTCCAAATTAAATGATCACGACCTTAGGAATGTGCAAAAGAATTAAAAAACCAATTGAATTCCGGATCCAGTTAAAAAAAACGGTTGTTGCTAAATAAGAAATATATAACGTTAACAAAATTAATTATATCAGGTTTGTAAGAATAAAGGAATAAGAAAATTAAACTGATATGGAATACTTCGTGTGTGAATATAGAAGTAATAGTGATAAAAATAACTAAGTTGATTTAAAGAGACTAGAGAGTGCACTCTCATAAGATGAATAAGCACTGTAGAAGAAGAGCGAAATGAAGGAGAAGAGAGGGAAGAAAGAAAGAAGGAATAAAGAAAGAAAAGAGCGAAGAGGGAAAGATAAAGAGAGAGAAAGAAAGAAAGAAAAGGAGAGAGAGCGATAGTGAGGGAGATAAGACTAAAAACAATGCAAGCAGGAAGAATCTGAAGAAAAGAAAGGACTGTTCAGTTCAAATGGTTTGGCCCTTCAATTATCAGAGGAAGACGAACGGGAGGCATAGGAAAAATGATTGGAAGTTGTCTCCTACTCATTCTCCATTTTCCCTATCACCCCCTGGGGTCAAGCACCACCTACAGACACAGTTCGAGCCCCAGTCAGTGTGTGACAGAAATATTGCCCAAATTTAACTAGGACAGAATCAGGAACCGATCGTGCACTCAACCCAGGCCACCAGAGAGAACAAAAAGAAAAGGAGAACCCTAGTTTTACAGACTCCTTCAAGAATAGATGGAGAACCAGTGGAAGTACAGCGGAACCATCTGGCTACTACACCATACATTAAATACCAAATACCCCCCCATGGACGTACCCTGTCCCGACCTGCCCGAAAGCAGTGGACAACCATCAACCGTCTTGAGGACAGGCATTCGGACGCTATGGATAGCGAAGAAAGAGGTGGGGCCACGTGGACAGCGCATCCCAGCGTGTGGGCGACCCAACACAGACAGTGGGCACATCGTACACCAGTTGCCCCCAAACACCGCCACCGAATGGTGAACGAGGTCCTGACCAGAACCAGGACGATGACAAGCCGTTTGTCCTGGCACGCCTCAACGGAAGCAGCAGGTCTAAAAAATACATACGACAGAAGAAGAAGCCAGACTCCGTAGAAGCATTGGGTACCAGGACCAAGTCTAGCATCAAGGTGCCAGGAGGGCGAAAGGAAAGGAGGGTCGCACAGTTGGGACTATAGACGGGGGGGCACTTGATGAAAAACCAACACCACAGAACAGGGAGGGTGCTGAAAAATACGGAATAAGAAAAGCATCCTCCAAGCGCCAATAAAACACAAGTCATTAACAGTGGAATAGAAGTTATACAGAATTCATGTTCATATAAAAACATATTACAAACTAGAGGTGGCGCATCCAGGCGCAAGTAACAAAGAGGATCGATAACAGCTTAAGTTGAACAGCCGTGGGCATCACACTCCAGCCGCCAATCTAATATATTCAAAGGTTTTTGGACAGGAAACCAGAGGAACGAGAGGCAGCAGTGATTTCGGAAAGGTTTAAAACCATCTAACCAGTGACTCACATCCAGCCAGGTGACACTCAGTATCAGCAAGGAAATTACTTCGCCATAAGTTTTGTGCTATGGTTAGATGAAACAGATTTGCCTTCCAGCTCTAAAACCAATAATAATGGACTGGTCAAGTCAACAACCTCATTCAACCGCCCCGCAGGTCAAGAGCTGTGAGAGCCTTTAGGAAAACTGTCCTATTGGAGACATGGAAGAAGCCCAGGTAAAGGGTTTAAAAACAAAAAAAAACGAACATGATAGGCAAGCCGAACAATTTGCGCTGACTAAGCCTGCACCTGGCCAAAAGTACTCACGCGATAATTACACGGATATCAAGAACCACTCCAACAGCAATATCTCATGAATATGGAAACAAATTATGAAGAATGGGGGGGGGGGGGGGGGGGGGGGGGGGGGGGGGGGGGGGGGGGGGGGGGGGGGGGGGGGCGGGGGGGGGGGGTGGGGGGGGGGGGGGGGGGGGGGGGGGGGGGTGGGGGGGTGGGGGGGGGGGGGGTGGGGGGGGGGGGGGGGGGGGGACGGGGGGGGGGGGGGGGGGGGGGGGGGGGAGGGTGGGGGGGGGGGGGGGGGGGGGGGGGGGGGGGGGGGGGGGGGGTGA